>JAODAI010103429.1:0-11468 GCA_027575025.1 Scotoplanes globosa | reverse complement strand
GGTGTTGACGATTCTGAAAAATCATAAATGCGGTCTTATCAATATTAAGAGATAATTTATTGGCTTTAAACCAATCAGAAACTATACACAATTCATCATTAACTAACGAGATAGATGATGCGGGGTCACGTGTGCGAAATAAAATACTAGTGTCATCAGCAAATAAACAAAATTTTAGTGCATCGCTACAACATGGTAGATCATTAATATAAAGAATGAATAGTAGAGGTCCAAGAATGGATCCCTGTGGAACGCCACACACAATATTACGTAAAGAGGATTTACAATTATTAACGGAGACCAGTTGTTTACGGTTGTATAAATAATTTTCAAACCAACGATGGGCAATACCTCTAATTCCATAATTATATAATTTATTAAGAAGAATAATATGGTCCACCGTATCAAAAGCTTTTGATAAATCGAGAAAAATGCCCAAGGTATACTCGCTATTGTCAAATCCACTGGTAACATAATTGACTAACTCTAAAGCAGCCATATATGTTGAATAGTTTTTGCGAAACCCAAACTGACAATTTGAAATTACATTGTTTTTATTTAAAAAATGAATAGTCCTATTATAGACAACCTTTTCGAAAATTTTCGAAATTGTTGGTAGTACAGAGATAGGGCGGTAGTTTTTTAAAGAGGTTGAGTCCCCGGCTTTGAATATCGGTGTGACTTTAGCCCATTTCAAACTATCGGGAACTATCCCACTTGACAGTGAGAGATTAATTAAATATGATAGAGGAGCCGAAAAACAAAGGGAATTGTGCTGTAGTACTTTCGAAGGAATATTGTCAATACCAGGGGCTGAATTTTTAGTTAGGGTATTAATAATGTTGATAATTTCCGATGGATTCGAAGGAGATAAAAACAGCGAGTTTGGATTAATAGCACTACTGGGGAAAAACTCACGGTACGTAGTAGTAGGAGCCGTAATGTGGGAAGCCAAACTTGGCCCAATGGTAGTAAAGTAATGATTAAAGGCATTAGCAACCTCGGTATTATCAGTAATGATAGTATTGTCGAGATTAATACGGAAGGTTCTATTAATCTTCCTCCCATTTTTTGAACCAATTAATTCATTAATGGTACGCCATGTTTTATTTAGATTGGATTTACATTGCTCAAAAAGATTACCATAATACATTTTCTTCGCCATTCTTAATGTAGTAGTCAATTTATTTTTATAAATTGAATATTTTGACTTTTTAGCAGGCGTGGGATTATTTAGATATAATTTGTAAAGTTTATTTTTGTGAGCAATTGAAGTTAGCAAACAGTTGGTCATCCAAGGGGTATGTTTTACACGCTTGTTTTTCTTATACCTTTTAATCTTACACGTACTATCAAAGAGTCTAGATATAACATGCATAAATTCGTCGTAAGCAGTATTCGTATTATGTATACTATAGAGAAAATCCCACTTAACTAATTTAAGCTTATTCGAAAAATCGTTTAGAGCATTAGTAGAAGTATCCCTTTTAACATAGTAGTTATCGACATGTACATTGGTATTCATAGTAGTCTTATGCGTGGAATAAACGAGATATATAGGAAGATGGTCACTAATGTCCGTGATAATAATACCTGAAGAAGAATTTAAATTAATATCATTGCAAAATATATTATCAATAAGTGTGGCGGTGGTTTCAGTAATTCTAGTTGGTTTTGTAATATGTGGTAAATACGAAAATGAGTAGAATAAGTTAATAAAGTCAGTCACATGACTGTCTGTACCGTACTGAACTAGATCAATGTTGAAATCACCTAGAATAAAACAGGTTTTTTTTTCAGTACGGACACAATCCAAGATTTGTGTAAAATCATCAATAAATGAAGGATTATAAATGCATGGTGGCCGATAAATAACCCCAACAACAACTTTTTTATTATTGAGAGTTACTTCAATAAACAAGGATTCAAAATGACTGGAAGTATTGTTGAGGTCATCTCGAATAATATAGTCGATGTCATGGTGGAGATAGAAGCCAACTCCTCCCCCACGTTTATAACAACGGTCATTACGTACAAAATTATAATTAGGAATATCAATAATTGATGAAGAAATACCACCATGTAGCCACGTTTCGGTGATAGCGACGATATTGAATATAGATTGGGCATGACAAAATAATAAACTATGTATCATTTCATGATTTTTCAAAAGGCTTCGACTATTTATATGCAGGAATGAGAATGATGACCGGTTATCTCAGTTGATGGAGTGTTGGAAATATGTTCACAAGGTCAGGAGTTTGAATCCGGAGTGATGATGATTTTATTCCAGTGGCTCTAACAGACTAGTATATCAAAAGCTTTGGGTGGCTCCTATAACATATGCGTTGACGTTAACTTTGGTGGGCGGGCCCGTACCAGGCCCCTACAGCGTGCTCGGTCAGACCTGCTAAAAAAAATATTTATGGATCGTTCTTATGTAATATCAGGGCTCGAACTTCACGGAGGCTACGAGGTCATTTGCCTTGGTGCCCTCTCAAAATGTCTAACTGAAGCATATTAAATACAGTGGATGTGCCCTAAAAAACACATAATGGCCTTGCCATTTTACTGACGAAGTTCGAGGCCTGTAATATTGTCATCTTTTATTGGCTTGTTGTTGAAAATGTACTTATAAATGCAAATATTAGGCCTAAGGACCACATATTATCAATATATTTGTCAAAGTTGTGTGATTCGCAATGAACGCGATTTTATGTATAATTTTTTTCAATTTTTGAAAATATTTATTATATTTAATTTTTGCGGCCCTGTAAATTTTGAGCAGGTCCGACAGACCTGTCGATTTTTTCTTATTTCGTACCCTGCTATATATGCATGGACACACAGACATTACGTTGAACAATACCAACGCACACACTGTCATACGATGTCCACACAGGACATCAGCAGTGAACTGACCGGTTAGCTCAGTTGATAGAGCATGGTACCCGTGATCGGAAGGTCAGGAGTTCTATTTTCCAGTGGCTCTGACTGGTACGTCAAAGGCTTTGTGTGGCTCATATAACCTCTGCGCTGAAAAGGGCCAGGAAACCTAATCAATCAATAAACCACTCATTTTCTTTCCTCAGATGTTGATCAGTTCCTGCATAGCTTTGTGCACTGTTATCTGGATGGCTACGTCAAACTGGAGCGTATCGTCTCGTGTCTACAGAATGTGGCAGTAAGTAACAGTTGCATACTAGACTACTTCCAGGCTCTACGAAGGGCCACTGATTTCTGCCATCACGGAATGTGACACAAAATCATGGAATTTGTGACTTTCTGGGGAAAACATGGATTATAAAATAACGTGGTGAACATTAGCAAGTTACTTTGCTCTTCTAAGCCTTATTGATTGACTCCTGAGCCAAAGTGACTCCAAATGTTCCACTTTCGTGTAGTGTTCTTGTTGCAACAGGCCTCCACGTTTGAGGAGCGCCAGCGTGATCGCGCTCCTTAAACGCTCCTGATAGGCACTGAGGAGCGCCCTCTATGGCGCTCTTAAAAAAAATTACGAAAAAACACATTATATATTTATTTATTTTTAGTTTTCATGTTTTTACATTATTTTCTGACAGGAGGGTGTCTATTCGGGTGTCTATTCGACCAAGTCCTAACAAGTTTTTACTTTAGAACACTTCCTTCCCCATGATTATATACATTATTAGCGCCGAAAAAAAATAGCCCAGAGAGCTTATGCTCTCCTGAAACTCTCCAGGAGAGCATTGGTATGCTCTGCTGGCATTTGTCATACGTGGAGGCCTGTTACAAGGTCGATGCCAACACTCCTCGAACAACCAAAACTTGTGCCACCTCGGAAAGATCGGAAAGCTTATGCGCAAACAATGCAACCATTATCAGACAACTGTGTCTATTGTTTTATATTTAACAACCATTTTGTTACACAGCAACTTTAAATTTTGTATTTAAATAAAAAAGTACTTTACAAGACAATTAATTGAAACATATTTACCATACAGAGTTGTATAATTTAAAATTTACATGATGATGATCATGTATATGTCACCCAGTCACTCCATAATAATAATATCGGCCTGGAAGACACTTTATTTTACGACAATAAGCGACCTCCGGAGTAGAATAAGTTTTGTTAACTTCATTACAACTTCGATGACAGTCCATCCTAAATAATTTGAAGTAAAATTTTGATCCTTTTATTTCTAAATGAAAATCGTTTGTGTGGGAAAACAGTGATTGCCCTAGGGTAAAACACCCACACCATTAGGCCGGACCTGGGATTCAAACTCCGGATCTCCAAATTGCTGAGTTTCGTAGCTTCCAATGGCATTAACCTTAACCGCTCGGTCACAGCACGTTTTTTGAGTATCCCCAAACTTTTCACATTCACTTCACAAATGGTCACAGTACCTTGATCTCTTCACTACTGATTTCCACTATTGATTGCATTTAGTAATATAATTACGTTAAACTGTTTTAAAGCGTTGTATAAAATTAATTTTATTAGTGCTGTTATTATTTGTCAAGTTATCAGTTTGGACGTCTTAATTAAACATCCTGTGTATATATTTTATTTCTCTTCAGGACTTTCATGTTGGTATGGCCTCCGTGATTGCTGATATATTCAGTATTGTTGGTGAGTATTCAGTTAAATAAACATGGGTCCGATATTGCTGAATAAGGGTTGTGAAACTTAATCAATTCTTTATTCTTTATTCAATATTCTTTATTTAAACTTTTTTTTAAGATTTTTTACTTTCCACTGACAAAAAAGGTCCTATGTAGTACAGTTGTATTTGTGGTGTTTATTTGTACTTAGGTTGATGAATGCAGCTATTTTTGTGTACCCTACCATATCATATTGCAGTGATTTATCTATTTTTCATTTTTAGGATAAAAAAAATCCCCCCCAAAATCAAAAAAAAATCTGAATTTACCACATTTTACAAGCTACACGATTTAACCTCTAGGATGACATATTTTTATTACAAAGAATATACTTTCAAATAAAAGCCCCTCCTCTAAAAAAATATATCCAGAAGCTTATTTGGCTCTAATTGTTATACAACGTCTGGGTTAAGGTGAGGGCACACATGCAACTGATCGTTGACGATAGCCACAACAGATTAGTTGTGTATAAGTGACCGATATGTGGCCAGAAAAAATCCACAACGGTTTCGTCGCCGACTCGCCGTGGTCCATTCATGAATTGGTTCAACTGTTGTGGCTGCCTCGGGTCCCCACTCAGTATGTGTGGACAGTGGACGTGATTCACGACGCAATGCAAACATGGAACGCCAATTTGGAAATATATTCCCACATACGTACAATGAATGCCAACACAAAATAATCACAATTGTGCATTTTGCCGATCCGTTGAAGACTGACTATGTGAGGACGGGCGAGTTGCATATCAGGATAATCTGGATAAATACTGTGCAACCACCCTAAAAGGGTTCTCCCGCACAGGAAATATGTGGAAAACGAGTAGTTTGCAACTAACCAGTTGGTGGTCGCGGGAAATTACATTTTTTGGTCTATCTCCGCCGACACAGTTACATGTGTAGCCTCACCTTTATGTATATATTCACTGATCAATCAATCTTCTAGAAAACACCAAGCCAATCAATATTAATTATGCTACAGTAAAACATTATCAGCCAATCTGTAGGATATAAATGTACATAAATATTCTATATTTCTCTTCAGACATGGAGACGGTATCCTACGAGAATAAAGCTAAACGAGACCTGTTTCTATCGCTTGTATCGGGTTGTAAGGTAAGATACAGGTTAACAATATATGTGACACGCCAACGAAAAACGGGTATTATGTTGTTGGCAATTTTTATTTAGAGATAAATGCATATTTTATCAAATTTATGTCATTTCGATATTTTAAAATTTAACCATTTTCAACCTGTTTACTTAAAAAAATGGCAAAAATTGGGTTAACTTGTTTTTTATCCAAAATATTTCCATAATATACATTGTTATTGAATTAAAAATGTGTGACCATTATAATTGTTATTATTATCATTATAATTGTTATTATCATTTAAGAACTTAAAACCATTGAACAACATTATTTAATGTAACTTTGAACCATACACTTTAACACATGATTTCTGGTCATTGTCATTTAAATTTTACCTGAAAATGGACACTTTCGCTTCCAATTGTATACACCTTCCAAATATCATAATTTTATGATTGTGGTATCAAAATAAACGAACCCCGCTTTAATATCCCATTAAAATCACAATATTGTTGGTGACCGACATAATAAATGAATTTCAATGGTGCGATCTATAATTGGAAATATAATTAGATCACTTGTTGCACAATATTAACCAACCAGATAATACGGTCTGCAACAGTTGGCGTTTGTAGAATTTAGTGTATTTAGTATCCACCGTGGACTAGTGGGCTTACTCTGGATTCATGGTCCTAGGGTTGGGCATCGTTCGGGCCATTGGTTGACGTCAGGAAGGGCATCGTAGCACTTATAAAGTCCTTGCATTAGCAAGGCATTGTCTAAGCCCCGTAAGGGGAGTGGCAGACGTTAAAACACCTTCAATGAAGATTGTAACAGGAAATATTAATAATTATATCGTCTAGTATATTATTGAAATACAGAGCTGAGATCTAGATCAGCCTGCTTGCACTACGACAAAAGAGTGAAATGGTACGCCAACTTCACATATCTTTTATTGTGTCACTTTTACATCGCACTTATCAAGTCCTTGCATTAGTAAGGCACCATCTAAGCCCCAAGTGGCAGACGTTAAAACAACTTCAATAATGTCACCATGCCTCTCATTATTAGACTTTATTGAAAATCTTGTTTTCCCTCAGAAGTTTCTGCTGGACAGTCTGTTGAAGGAGAGACTGGATAATGACACACTGGAGGCCGCCGGGATATTACCACAGAAGAAGATCTTCAATCAGAAATATGTCAGGCTGAAGACAAAACTGTTGTAAGTAGGAGCTGTATTGTGTTTATAATTGTCGTAATGAATGTCTTTGATTCTCAACTCAATGGAATTTGAAACATCATTAGTAAATCAGAAATCCAGTATCTGGAAAAACCTCTGTTGTGAAGGATGTCCCATTAAATGCAACATATCTATCATATATATTGTTCAGCTGAATATACATAAGGATAAGGTTATAGTACTTGCTATATAGCGCACAACTTTATACTTATTCATATACGCTTTACAAATTACAGACCACCGAAAAGTAGCAAAAAACAAATGAATAATATATTATTAATGCACATTTATCATCAATGTATCTGCTTTTATTTAGTACTTGTATGTATATATATAATATATATATATAAATATATATAAATATAGCATACACTAATGTAGGCCTATATAGTGCTTTTCGGTTCAACATAATAATGCAATTTCTAGAAATAAATTGTACTAGAATATTACGGAACCTCCTGGTTCCTTTATCAACTAGATATATATATATTAATTATTTCCTGTTCAATTATCCATTACTGGAAGTAGACTGCATACATTAATTTAATCCATATAGTGGTCCATATTACTGTTGAAGAACAAAGTTAATGAATAAATTATTAATTATATTAACGTTTCTATTTCATAATTCCTACTCTGCTTATACACAATATATATGTAATGTCCAATGGCAGATCAAATATAATGTCGACATTTCCAATGTTCAGATCTAGAGATATTTGTCTCCAAAGTAGATCGTTTGTGCAATGCAATATGATCATCACTTCCATTTTGGTGAATTATAAAATTGGTAGAAATTAATATTTTTGTCACAAGATAAAGCTAATACTCTTTCACCTTACACACAAATGTCGCTATGACCACCGACCGACATAATCTACCATGGTGCATCACGTGTGTTGTGTCTATGTTATTGCTATCTTTCCAGTTTCTGTGTCTTTGTCCGAGTTATAGGTAACTGCCCCCTAACTGGTGACTGTGATTGGTAATACTGGGGATTACCTTACTACACTCATAATGATGCTAGCAGATGAGACAGAAAGACTTCTAGCTACCCATCTCATCAACCTGATCCAAGGAGCAAAGGATACTACTTGGACCAAAGAGTGATGTATCTCTCCTTTGTGATTCAGTCCAAGATGAAACATCGGAAGAGTCCTCAATTATTACAGGATCCACCAAAATGGAACAATCTGCCTGTTGCTTGATGCTCAGTGTATTTGAGCACGATCAATAATCTGATGATCCGTTACTAGATAATAGGATATGGACGGTGTGCATTTAAATATATATGTTGTCATATGTGTGAGGGGTTGCAGCACAAATGATCAACAATATTATGGCGTCAATATCGGAATGAAGTGTCGAATAGATGTTGGTATCAGCCGTGATGATCCGCTAGTTGGAGATATTTCAGATGGAGGTCCCAGTACACATTCTTGGAGGAGCATCGTCAACCGTCCAGTGATCCGCAACTTAGAAGGAAAACCACGGACGGCACTATTACACAAAGCCTAAAATGTGGTCAAATACGGCCAGTCATTCGACAAAGAACAGTTCAAAGTATTGTGCCCTTGGAACATTGTTCAAAGGTTATCATCATGCATTATATTTAATTTTCATGAAATGTGCAAGCCCTTATTTCTATAGGGAGTAAAAGAGGCTTTAAAAATGATGGTGTACATCCCTGGTGCGCATTTCCCCTGATCCCTGTTGAAGTTCCGTGGGTGGTGTACCCCCTCAAGAGTTGCAGCAAAATTCAATGCTCTGATGACACATGCCTGGTGTCCATTCTGATATTAAGTCATAAACTGTGTAAATATCAATTAATTCCAATCTGATGAAGAAATGAAATGTCCGTATACACCAAAAGCAAAGATCATAAATATGTTTGTGTTCTGGTTCGTCTGGTGGCGTGAAACAGGTGATTTCCACCTCGACATTTGTATCATATTTATGGTTGAACAAGTTGAAGCTTGTTAAGACAAACGTCCTAGTGTTGGGCTCTATGTCATTGTGGATCTTAAATAATGGTGATCACGACCTTCCATAGTAAATGATGAATATGTGGTGTGTGACAGACCACCGTCTTGACCAGAAGTGACACAAGGCCCAATGAATTAGACCGGCTCTTTGGAACAATCAATATATTCTTACGAGCACACATTGTAGCATACCACGTGGAAGTCCAACGAATACGTTTCTGATTTTGAAGGATTTCAAGAATTGCACAAATCCTGGGTTCTGCGACCAGAAAGACGGATGCAGCCTACCATGCTATCAATTCTATATGTTACAGTGGGCTAGCTGTTAGTCAGTCAATCAGCGATATGGACATTCCAGAGTCTAATGACTGGCTGGTTGGTAGAATGCCAGTTTGATGATATATGGATGTTGAAGAAAGAGTGAAGTTGAACATCTCCTCCATATTCAAGGCAGGGCTGGTGGTGTCAAGGAGCAGATCGTTTAAAATTCCATTGACTGAGACTCTGCGAAGAAGTGCACAATTCAACGAACAAAGGGGAACGTATTCAGTCCTGGTCCTGCTTGTACAGAGTGTTGAATCTGGTAGAATGAATGGATGAACCGTGACGGAAGGATAGAAAGATGGATGGATGAACCATGACGGAAGGATAGAAAGATGGATGGATGAACCATGACGGAAGGATAATGATGGATGGATGAACCATGACGGAAGGAAAATGATGGATAGACGTATTCAGTCCTGGTCCTGCTTGTACAGAGTGTTGAATCTAGTAGAATGAATGGATGAACCGTGACGGAAGGAGAGAAAGATGGATGGATGAACCATGACGGAAGGAAAATGATGGATGGATGAAGGATGTCCAGTGTCAGATATGTAGAAGAGGAGCATGACAGGAATGATACGATCCAACAACACTTACATCAACAAAAAAAGTAAGAAAATGTTAATAGTTTACCATTTTAGTTTACCATTTTCAGCGTTTTTAACAATGTTGTATCTTAATGTGGTGCATGATTCCATGTGAAATTACCTAATGGTCTCCAGGTGACCCTCATATCATAAAGTTTGTTAAATTTCCACTAAGCTGTTCCTTTATGTAAGTAAAGAACACATACAAAATTTTAAACCAAAATTTCAAGTCGTAAATTATGGCCCTCCGAAAATACAACGACACCCACAAGTTTTACATATGGAACAAAGTGATCCAGTGTAGTAATCAAAAACTTTGTGGCTTTTGGCGATAACAAATTATAGGTATTTTAAAAAATGACTAAAATCCGATGTAGGCGTCGTCATATAGGCGTCATTGTAGGCGGCGTCATATGTTCGGAGGGCCATAATTTTTAAGCGACTCAAACTTTTGGTTTAAAATATTCTGGGTGTTCTTTATTTATACTAAGGAACATTTTGGTCGAGTTTAAGCAAAATCTGAGTGGTTCACCGGAGAACTTTTCCGTGTGACATCTATGTCCACTGTTAGAAAACAAAAACACTCTATTTGACATTATTTGTTAGAAATCACTGGAATGTAATATCAATCGGTTAAATTTTCCAATATTGCGTTTGTATGACAATGACTTTTCAATTATTATTTTTACAAGTAAACATGCTCTGATCAATTTATAGAGTAAAGGAGAGTCATGCAGAACACTTTTACCTTGATTATGATACCAAAAACAATTATGTATGTTGAACAATGGTCAAGTTATTAAATATTATCTACGAGCCTCTCCATCGGACCGTTCGTTCCATTGTCTGCCACGCGAACTCAATTCTCAGATTGTGATGTTCAATAACTTGATATATGTCCATGCCAACTGAACTGAAGTTTGGCATCACTAGGTCGAAAATTTAGTAATACGTCGAATGCAACCGGTATGACGTTGTCAAATGTACAACATCGGACAAGTAAAGTTGATGTACATCAGTCGCATTTAGCGACCATGGCGTCCTGAGAAGGTTAAGCGATAGTGCATTTATGCGACCATTGCATTGAAAGGGTTGAAGGGGGTGTTATTGTATAAAACAGGACATATATGATGCTTTGAAGCACTATTCACCCTTAGTTGTGTTGGTATTATGACACCAAAAATTGAAATATAAAGCTAATTTTTTTCTTCAATGGGGGATTTCCCTCCGCAATGCGGAATCGCGAATATCCGCGCTCTAATGACAACATTGGTTTATGTTTGAAAATTACATTCAATACTGTTTGTTGAATGCTTTTAAGTTCTTAACTGATAATAGCAATAATAATAATAATATTTATATAGCGCTTTTCCTGCTTAAGACGAGGAGGTCACAGCTCAAAGCTTTACATGGTAAAGATTTTACATAGATATATATACAGGTGTGGTTCATTTTAAAAGATATACATTAATTATAGTGTAATGAGAATAGATGAGTTTTAACCCTAATCGTGCTAAATTTAAATGAGGGCGTATTCTAAGAAGGGACTTTCAGTGACGCATAACACTGTAACTAAAAGTATAACCGAAGTAA
>JAODAI010103318.1:0-11470 GCA_027575025.1 Scotoplanes globosa | reverse complement strand
GGTGTCTTAGTGTATTTTCCGGAAGGACAACCAAATTTGGTGAAGGACAACCAGATTGGTGAACAAACGCAGGACAACCACTTCAAATTCCTTAAAATCGCACACTGAATGTCATCATGTATTATTATAATTATTATGTCCCGTTCTAAGCTAAAAAACGTTGTGTTTATTTCAAAATTATCTTTATAAATTATATATCAAAATAGTGCGATGAAATCTTTTTTTCCCTTTTTAGAGGGATTTCACCCACCCCCCAGAATTTGCACGAATCCAGTTGCCCAGCGCCAACACTGCCTCACATCGATTGGCTTTGATTAGTACTACTGCCACGCACGTACCTGCCTGTCTATTACTACTGGTCCTCATTTCAAGTTATACAATATTCATAAAATAAACAAAAACTGCCTTATCAGGCCGGCCAATCACCGACACACTAGAACCGGGAACGACCTTGACAACAACACCAAGTCCAGGTATATGGTGATCAATTGCCAAACAAAACACCGGGATCAAATGATGCAAGTTTCATTTTCACGTTTATTGACATAAATATCGCTTCGTATTTAACTTGCCCAGGGACTGCTGGCCCGGGACTGCTGGCCAGAGATGGGGGCAAATGTCATCATCTATTATTATAATTATTTATATATCAATATAGCCCGCTGTATTTGCACAGCTAGGCTGGGACACCCTGCCAATCTGGTAGGCTACAGTTTTATTATATTCTCGCCACCATTTACAGCCTACAGGTGTAGCGCAAACATCGTAAATCAAGCGACGATTGCGACAATCGTTTGTAGTGTGTCGACGAGCGCAAACATATTAAACACTTTTGGAGCGGCAGGACAACGGTTTTACGCTGTGTGCGGACCTCCTCAGCGAAATATTGTTGTGCTAAAAATATTGAATCCTTTGTGGCACACTGAAGGCATTTTAATTGACTCTTTTAACTTACTCTGTTCCATGGTCTTTACGAGATATAAATTAGTTATCTTCAGAATTAAATGGATTATTGGCTCCTAAAGAGCAGTTCAAAGCAAGGGGACCCATCGGTTCTTAAATTAGTCACCATGACAATGAAAAACAAAAGGCAACTGGGGAACGCAATATATGTGTTCTATTTTTACGCCTATACTTTATGAGAGTCCGTGAACTGTCCTATTCCTGTCTACATTTTAATACTGGCCACGTAATTCTAGTGAAAGATTTTAGGAATTACGCAGGGTTCGAAATTAGCAGGGCGTCCGGGTGCCAGAGACACCCAGATTTACTGCAGGGCAACCAATTATTGTCAAGATTGGTGTAGCTGGTTGCCCTGTGGACACCTCTCAATTGAAATAGTGTTGTTTGTGGGACCTGGTTGCCCTGTGCAACCATGGAATTTTCTTAATTTTGAACCCTGTTACGTACAAAGTGTGACACCCATATAGTAGGCTACTTGTCATACATATTCAGTACTGCAATAAAACACAGAACTTTACCTTGCACACTATACGGCCTCACACTTAATTTACCACATCACTTAACGGCACAAGTATTCAAATGCACGCCCCTACTTCAAAACTTCATGTTGGAAATTATACCAGATATGTCTGAACTCAACTACATAATTCACAATAATATAACCAAAATTTGGGGCTCTCCAATTAAATTGTATGACGCATCAAAATTATGGCAGACACAATTATTTAGGCTTGAGGGCATTTTCCTGATTTGCACGCCGGGTACGCTAGCCTCGGGGGCTGTTTTCAAATTTGCATCTTTTGAAAGCGAAGCCGACCCACAAAACCAGCAGGCGATCGCCATTGTGTTCGCCGATTGAGTTCAAAAGCCAGTGTAGGTGGCACAGTGGAAGTGAGTGTGCAGACCGTCTTAATTGGGTCTTGCGCTAATTCTGCTTAGTTCCGAGGGGCACGGAGATCCACACCTACATTCGACACGATTCAAGTTGAATTCTTTGATTTGGCGCGCTCCGGCATTGCACAGGCATTACATCCGATGCAACTCGGATCGGCGTTTTAATAAGGTATGTTCGAGACGTGTCGGATCTCGGACCGTTAATCAACAACGAATGGTACGGTTACAAACTAGAAGCGGGAGCACTCGGTTTTGCTTTCATGTCTTAGTAAATGCCGCCTTGTTGTTTAAACACACCCGTGTATTTAAGTTCAAGGGAGCCGATGTCTGCTTGAAATGCAAATAGTCATTTGTTTTCAAAATTACAAATTATGCTACAATGGTTCTACAGGTACAGTGCGGATCGGCATCTTAATACGGTCTGTCCGAAATGTGGCGGATCTCGGAACAAGTACAGTTGAAACTAGAACTGGAACACGCTCGGCTGCGCTTCCATGTCTGACGGAATGCCTCTACTTGGTTGTTTAAATAGGCCCCCACACAGAAGCTAGTCAAAGAGCCGAAAATGCTACAGTAATCATAGTTTTTAATTTATGTTAGAATGGTACAACAGGATTTAAATAATAAATAACTTAATTTAATCAGCCTATATATATATGAGACCGGCTCCAATAAAAACGATGTAAAGTCGCTAATGTACTTTTGCGTCGTTGCGCTGTCTGGCCTCAAACGGGATCCATAATCGGGACTGCATGGTCAGAGCAACAGCGTAGTGAGGGGCAGAGGCATTAAAAAATTGAAAATCAGCAAAAATAATTATAATAAATGAAAATGTTATTGCAGGCCAACATGACTCCATAGCTTGCCTAATGCGAATGCATCCCGGGTACACTCAATTCAAACAATCGTCTTTTTAAAGCCTCTATAATTACCTGGTTGGTTGTTGTCGAAACAAAATTGATACTATATGGGGTTGATAGCTCCATACCTAGACACGCATCACTGCATTCGCATCAATGTACTGTGTAGAATGCCCACATGCTGTAGGCATATGCATGTGATATATTGCACGTTAACAAACAGATTCACAGTCCATAAAACTACTTCTATTATCAACTATACAATGGAATAAAATTGAAGAGAACTTCCTTGAACACATTCCTATTATATCACCCACTGTATTATATCTTTATTACAATGACTGGTAATAGTAAGGACAATATAATGCCCTATATAATATATACAGGATCTGCACTGGTCTGTAGAACACACTACATAGAGGACTTGCACTGGTTTGAATCTTCAATCATCGTCTATTAATCAGCCAATCAGCAATGGTTACGCCAATGCCAAGGTTATTTTTTTATTATAATACTTCCAAATTTGATGAAATGACTTAAAGTGCAGAATCTAAGTTTATGCATGTCACGTACCAACGTGTCATTCTAAGGGTAGTCCTGTCGCCCGGGACGAAAATATTTGTGGAAGAACTACCCAAATTTGGAGAAAAAAACATAAATAGGTGGTCCTTCAGACGACTACCAAAATTTCGAGAAATATCTGCCTGACAAAGTTACTTTGCAGATTAAATAATTTATATGTGTTGACTTACCTTTCTTGTTTTGTGCATATTTCCTTGAGAGTGTTTTGCGATTCATGTAGCAGGTAGTGTGTGGGAATGACTACAAGTGAATTTTAATATAGTTTTCACAACCCAAAGTAACAAAGGACTACCCAATTTAAGTTGATAAAATCACTTAAAATTACACACTGCGTACATTATATGGAATGTATGCATACTTTGTTGTAATACAATAATGGCCCTTTTCAACGCAGATTTCATTCACAAGTCCAGCGTTCTATCAACTGAATGAGGTCAGTTATATTAGTTAACTCACATTACCGTAGAAACATATTATTTTTAGGTGTGTTGGCATGATGACTTTCGCTTCAAGGCCTGTACATAATAAATGACTTGCAAGTAGGTCATTGATGTGAAATTATTCACAAATATATTCAACGCCGACTCACAATAAATACAATCTATATTAAAGCGGCTAATTATTCAAAATGCAACACAAAGGATTTGCAATTCCTTAATTTCAACAGGACTTTAATTTATTCATGAATAAATTATCTGGGTTTTAATACAAGAAGTCTGAATAGACATCATATTACATCAAATTTTAATAATTTAAGACAACTTTTTATTATTGATAAAACTTTCGGTATAATTATTCAAATCATAGAATTGTAGCACAGTTCATTCAGCTGGACTTGTGCAGCATATTTTATGATATCTCTATAAATATTAAATACATCTTGATATGACGCTCCAACGATTTTACTTGAAGAACATTGCGGTGTAATTTGGAGGCATCGCCAACAAATTTAATTTCAATACACTTTTTTTCTAAAATATGTATTCATTCCAAGTTTATGCACGCATGGGAAAACGGCAATAGAACATTAAGACGCTCTAAGAGCACTAAATGGCTTAGAATTGAAATTTTCAACGAGTCAAGAAGTCTAGATATGCATAGGATAGGATTATGCAATAAACATAAGTGCACTTAAATTGGGAAGTGGTTTCCCCTTGACGGGACAATTGGTGTGGATTTGACGACTAAGAGAACGAGGACTTAATTTAATTTAGCCTAGGTACTGGAATTGGGTGTCTCCGTAATTTTCAAAGAGCCGTGGTATAAATAGTGGTGGCATCGTGCTGGCATCAGACCTATCAAGTTTTCTATGTTGGGTTGCTTGAGACTTGGCTATATTTTGTCAGAGAATCATTGTTTTATTAGTTAATACCAAAGGTGGCAACGTTTTCCGACGGGGGTGGGGTGTGTGGGTGATGTTCACCGACAGTAAGCAGGCCTCCACGTTTGAGGAGCGCCAGCGCGATTACGCTCCTTAAACGCTCCTGGCGGGCACCGAGGAGCGCCCTATATGGCGTTCGTAAAAAACGGGAGAAAAACTCCCTTTTTTATTTGATTTTTATGTTTTTACCTTATTTTCTGACACAAGGTTATCTATTCGACCAAGTCTTAACATGTTTTTACATTAGAACAATTCCTTCCACATTATTATATACATTAGTAACCAGAGAGTTTTTTTAATAAATATTACATATCGCGATACTCAAATAGAGTGGCTAGTACCCCATTAAAAAGGCGAGAGTGCGGGTGGAGAGATTGGATTGACTTTATTCAAACAGTTCGGTATCTTCATGGACATGGATCCCCTCCCGAACCCACCCATCTCAATCCCCAGAAATTCACCTCCCCGTAGCACAATAAAATAATGCTGCAGTCAGTAAACCAATATATATCTCCGGCCTTACAAGCTTTGTCATATTACGGTACTTGCTGATAAAGTGCTATGCCCGATAAGTTAATGGTGGTGGTTTAGAAGCAGGGCACGAAAGTGCGTGTCCGCGTGCCCGAGACACTACGTTTGGGTGGGCGGGCACGTGAAAGTGCACAACCACGTGTCCGTCCGGACCTGCTAAAAAAAAATTATATATATATTTTTTGGAAAAATTGTTGGGGACATTTTTTCTGACTCTTTAATACCAAGTTATGAACCGTTTTCTCTGTAATATTGGCCTTTTTTATTGACTTGTTGTTGAAAATGTACTTATAAATGCAAATATTAGGCCTCAGGACCATATATTATCAAGATATTTGTAAAAATTGGGTGATTCATGATGAACGCGATTTTATGTATGGATTTTTACAGTTTTCGAAACAAAACATGTTTTTGCGGACCTGTGTTTTTTTTGCGGACCTGTAAATTTCCAGGTGAGCAGGTATGCCAGACCTGTTGATTTTTTTTTATTATTTCTTGTCCTGAGAAGCTATGAAGTTTAACAAATGGGAGATCCAGGGTTTGTTATATATCCGAGACCATTCACGGTTTACCCATGCAAACAGCTTTCTCATTTTTCTTCATTTTTTTTAATTTTACTTCAAATGTATTAATTGTATTCAGACTCCACCCGACGTGAAGGTATAATTTACAAGTCTTTAGTATTCCGCCACTTTGATGGTGGCATATAGCGTCGTCAATTTAAATAAGCCATCCGGGCTGATTATTGTTATAATTATATACGGGCCACTTACTCTACACTGGACCCTGGGCATCCACCAACCAACAAAGGAGCCGTTTTAATGGAGCTACTCGGCCACCGGGCGAGTTCAGGCAACATTAACCTTTCCTTCTTCAAATTATTAATGGTGGTGATTTTACGGGCAGATTTTAACTCTTCCGCCTTTTGGCCCAGATCCAAGGCATACATGTACATATATATATATAAAGGGTAAACAGTCATGCCAATGCCATTTCAATGTGTAAAACAATAATACACTGCAACCTAAACCGTAACTGGCGCTTATTGCCGGGCACACATTTGCACCAGTGTGTGTGTGTGTGTACCTAGGCACTGCTGCTATTCGAGTGTTGACACCGCAAACACACACAGGCATGTCTGTTTGCCGCAAGTCAACCGCACGCATCTCGTTCGGGGGCCCCGAGCGGTGTTTGCTCTAAACAAAGCTTCGGCTATAATGGGGTGTACATACACGCTACACTGGAGGAGGGAGCCATGTAGCTGGCAGCTAGTCCAGTATTCAAACTGCAAACACGGTCCTAGATATCACCAGGCAGTCGGTAATCTGGTTGGTACCGACGACAACGTTGACCCAACCAAATTACCGAGGCAGGAATTCTCGGACATATTAGTCACACGGTGACACAGTCGCGACGAGCCATTGTTAACAAAACACGACTTTGAGAGAAAATATCAACAAAATATTAAACGCCGTAGTATAATGCCCACACATATATAAGAGGAAAGGTCAAATTTTCAAAATTGATTTTTCATTTTTCTGGTGGTGGTGGTTGGCAGATGTGCGTGAAAATTATCAGTGACGCACTTCACTTTTCAGGTATTAAATTCGGAGCTGTGTGTGTTCAAGCGTTATGGTGGCCGCGCGGTAATATTCGTATGCGGCGCTTTCATAGAAACCGTAGCGCGCGGTGTGACTAAGGTGCGAGGCACCCCTTCCGTCTTTGTTGCCAAAGCCATGTGTGCAACGATGCACTATGGGGCAGCAGGGTTTAATACCCAGGCCACGAGTGGCCCCCGGGGAACGCTGGGTTTTGGTTCCCACAGTACTTATGGATTTGCAGTATTTGCAGTATATGCTGTACTTTAGTTGGTGTGGATGACGCAAGTTGCACCTAGCTCTTCGGGGGAACCCTGGAGTTGAGGGAGGAATAGAACGCCAATTGTTATCATTTTGATGCTTCGCAATCATTCACAATCGGTAGTACAGCTGGCAAAACATAAAACACAACAAACTTTAAGTTTCAGTTCAATCATTTTTAAAAATGCCCAGGTCTGTCTGCATAGCTGGTATTCACAAAAGTTTGATATCGAGGCATGAAGGTATAATGATGCCAATTTACAGCATTAAATCATTAGGCCGATAATAATAATAATTATAGTGACAATTTATTTAGCGCATTTCCTGCATTATAAGACCAGAAGGCCTATGCAAAGTGCCGGGAGTGTGCCAGGACTTTACCCGGGAGTTACTTTAATATTTCCACGCACTGCCGGGACTTCGATGCCGACGTGATATTTTTCAAAATTACATTCCCGGCTAGTTCCCCGCTAAGTCCCGGGTCCCCAGGGGCCGGGATTGCAATTGACAAGTGCATTACCACGGTATTTGTCCAAATTTTGTGATTTTACAATTTGGGGAATAATTTACCCTTTTTGCGGACCTGTAAAATTTTAGGCGGTCCTGTACAATTTTAGGCGGACATGTAAAAAAAATGGCTAATTTCTACCACTGAGGTCATACATATAAGCAGCACTCTGGAAATAATCATGAACAGCTATCACTTTAATGAGATTTAAAAATCAATGACAATCGATACGGCTGAGAAAACATTATTCAACCCAACAGACAAAGTTTTGTTCAATGTTGCAAAATGCCTAGGTCTGCATAGCTGCTGATATCGACACTACACACACTACACTACACTATAGAAATGGTTATTTGTGTAGCCATCGCTCCAGCAATGTGAATGCTACCGATTTCACACTGAAATCAATAGACGGGTGATAATTACACATGTAGGTCATAAGAGAAACATTATAATTTATACACATTTTAATGAACTTAATCATGCACAACTGATACGGCCTGCACAAAATTAGGTTTAGATTCATTCCTTCAATTGCAAAATGCCCAGGTCTTCAATTGCAAAATGCCCAGGTCTTCAATTGCAAAATGCCCAGGTCTGCATGGCTGATAGTGACTAGGGGCAATGACATAGTCGGCCAGTAATGAACGTTGCCAATTTACAGCATTAAAATAATTAGGCCGATGAAAATACTGGTAGGTCATAGGGGGAACTCTGCAAACATCTATGAACAGCTATCACTTGTAGGTCATAGGGGGGAAGGGGCACTCTGCAAACATTTAGCTACAGCTATCACTATCAACAGCTACAGCTATCACTTTAGTCATTCCTTCAATTGCAAACTGCCCAGGTATGCATGGCTGCTAGTGGCACTAGGGGCAATGACATAGTCGGCCAGTAATGAACGTTGCCAATTTACAGCATTAAAATAATTAGGCCGATGAAATACTGGTAGGTCATAGGGGGAACTCTGCAAACATCTAGGAACAGCTATCACTTGTAGGTCATATGGGGGAGGGGGAGGGGGAATCTGCAACCATTTATGAACAGCTACAGCTATCACTTTAATGAGCCTTAAAGTCATGAACAATCGATACGGTTGGGAAAAAATTAGGTCTAGATTCATTCCTTCAATTGCAAAATGCCCAGGTCTGCATGGCTGATAGTGGCACTAGGGGTAATGACATAGTCGGCCAGTAATGAACGTTGCCAATTTACAGCGTTAAAATAATTAGACCGATGAAATACGTGTAGGTCATAGGGGGAACTCTGCAAACATCTATGAACAGCTATCACTATGAAATACGTGTAGGTCATAGGGGGAACTCTGCAAACATCTATGAACAGCTATCACTTGTAGGTCATAGGGGGGAAGGGGGAGGGGCACTCTGCAAACATTTATGAACAGCTACAGTCTGCATAGCTGCTGATATTGACACTACACACACTACACTACACTATAGAAATGGTTATTTGTGTAGCCATCGCTCCAGTAATGTGAATGCTACCGATTTGACACTGAAATCAATAGACGGGTGATAATTACACATGTAGGTCATAAGAGAAACTTTATAATTTATACACATTTTAATGAACTTAATCATGCACAACTGATACGGCCTGCACAAAATTAGGTTTAGATTCATTCCTTCAATTGCAAAATGCCCAGGTCTTCAATTGCAAAATGCCCAGGTCTTCAATTGCAAAATGCCCAGGTCTGCATGGCTGATAGTGACTAGGGGCAATGACATAGTCGGCCAGTAATGAACGTTGCCAATTTACAGCATTAAAATAATTAGGCCGATGAAAATACTGGTAGGTCATAGGAGGAACTCTGCAAACATAGATTTATGAACAGCTATCACTTGTAGGTCATAGAGGGATAGGGGGGAAGGGGGAGGGGCACTCTGCAAACATTTATGAACAGCTACAGCTATCACTTTAATGAGCCTTAAAGTCATGAACAATCGATACGGTTGGGAAAAAAATATTTAACGCAAAAGCAACAAGTTTCCTTCAACTTCAAAATGCCCAGGTCTGGAAAGCATGGCTTTGACACTGTACATCGCATTGCTACAGGGTATTGACGTAGTCAGGCCCAATAAAGAATGACACTAATTTATTGCATTAAAATCATGTGACCTTTGACCTTTTGACCTTTTAACCTGGTGCATGACGTGTAGATTGTTGTGCTGATTTCAAGAATTGAAACGGCAAGTCTCTATGACTCTGATGTCTGCAGTTATCAATTTTATTTTCACTTTAAGTGACCTTTGACCAGCTCGGAATAATTTTGGTTTGTGTTAAGGAAGTTCGGGCACATAGTTGTCTACCATGTCCTCTAATATTATACTTCGGTTGAATAAACGATCATCGAGCTAATGACTTTTAAAATAACACTCAATGGTCTCTGTTGACCTCAAATGACCTTTGATCGATCCGAAAAAATAGCAACCTTCCTCTCCTCAAGGGCAATCACCATACTAAGCGTGAACTCTGTCGCACCTGTACTTTTTGAGATGTCGTGTTTACAAGTCAGCGTCACATACACACACACACACGCACAAACCCGACCGCATAGATTCCTGGTGCCTTCGGCAAGGAATCAAAAGTGCTGGTCTTCGTAGCTGACAGGGATTTATTTGTAGGATGCGACTTCACAATGTGTACACCCGTTTCAACAGATTTCAATTTTGAGACCAATATTTTGAACCTGGGATTTTAAGCCATCCCCAATTAATAACCCCAAGGGTTCCAACTCGCAACCTTGTGATAACAAGTCCGTCGCTCTGTCCACTGAGCTAGCCAGACAGATATACGCCGATGCCTTGGAGAATTTCGTTGTCATACAATTGGTGTAATGTGCGGTGGATTCAATTATTCAATCGGTTAGGTAATCGTACCGACAGCTGAAAAACTGAGATTTGGTGCAGAAGTCAACGCATGTGTCCCCCTAAGGCATACACTCACACACGCACACATACGCACAGTAAATGACAGTCGACGTACGGTCACTGATCCACAAGTCTAATTTCCATCTACCATACAATACATCATCCAACCAATTAAAGAGAAGAGGGAAGACGCACAGAATCGTTCCTCCCATCGATCCGTCAAAAATTTGAATCGGGAGCAAAAATTAAATTGTCATCCGTTCGTCGGTATGCGTGCCCGGGGGAACTGCAAAAACGACCGTCGTTGCTGCTGCGTGTGACGAACGGCAAAAAATTGGAGAAATATTGTCAATTTTAATTTCTGCCGGTGCGCTGCTCAGCGTAAATTGTGCGTGTACGGAAATGGGATGTGTGCGTGTGATGCATGACTCTGTCAGGTCATGGAGCTACTATAGTAGCTCGATGATCAGGTACAGTATGTCAACATCGTACACCATGTTATGCACCGATCAATACAGATGTGGATGTGTGTCTAAATGAAAAACAAAAGTTAATGGCCATAACACAATCTGTCTTCTCTCTTGTGGTCAAGACATCGTCCATCAATCATCGGCGGATCTAGTGCAAAGAATGGCCAAATTAATTAGCGGACCGTTAAATTTGCACTCTTGGAAGCCAAGCAGCTGGACTTTAAGAAAATAGCGGAAGTGCTTTGTTATGGTCAATATAATATGTGTGCCAGAGGGGGGACGGGTCACCCTAAGGTCAGGGGGTCAAGCAATGGAGTCTGGCCGGCGAATATTGGTCAAGTCTTCTTGGCTGCTTAGCCAAGATCTATATTCCATAGTCTATCCAGTCTAATAAAAAAAAAATCTTGCTTGTTTCATTAATATATTACACCACCGGTATTTCACAGCAGGGGTTTGAGCCACCCACAACCTTTGCAAAATAATTGCAAACTCAATAGTGTAGTTGGTTGGTTGTGTTTAACGGCTCAT
>JAODAI010103317.1:0-17342 GCA_027575025.1 Scotoplanes globosa | reverse complement strand
TTCAGCTGAAAAATACACGGATAAATCGTTTTGCAATGGAACCGTTATACATCGGGTTATTCAAAAATATCAACGACAACAACTTTATCCTGTACCGGGGCTAAGACAGTAGCCCCAAAGGGCCCAATACTCATACACCACTGTGTAAACTGATTTATACAGTTGAGAGGTGCATATAGTACGTATAATGTACTGTAACTATTACATATTGCGAGATACACGGGTGCAGATTGTATAGACATCACTTTCCGGGATCACCTTCGATTAACTGATGTTAATGACATCGAGTATGGCCTATGCAGGGCCCTATGCCCTATATGATAGCCATATACCCTATATAATGCCCCCAATGGTCACACCCAATATATATATATATTCAGCTGAGCGATACAAATATGAGGCAATATCACTGTTGTACATTGGGATACAAAATACTATTGACATCAACTTTATAATCACCGGGGCCCAGATGAAGGCCCCAGGTGCCGTAATTCCGGCCCATGAATCAATGCTAGTTGCTCATTTGTTCAGCTGAAAAACACAAGGATGAATCGCTTTGCAATGAAACCACTATACATCGGGGTATTCAAAAATACCAACGACAGCAACTTTATGCTGTACTGGGGCCCAGGTAGTAGCCCCAAAGGGCCCAATACCCCACACACCACTGTGTAAACTGATTTATACAGTTAAGTGGGTCATCTATTATATCATGAATGTACTGTAACTATTACATATTAATCAATACACGCGTAAAACTTGAAGAATATCACTTCCCGGGGTCACAGTTGATGAACTGATGCCAATGAGATCGAATGTGACATTTTTTTCATTCTAAAAGTACACCCACAGAGTGGTAATTTAAAGTAGCAATATTATACTGAGTTACAGATGGAGTATTCAAATTTTATATTCCGAATACTACAAGGTGATCCGACAATTAAAAAGATGTTTGCGGTTAATTTTTCGTGAGAAATGGCCAATTTATGTAACGGTTAAGGAGTGTTTAGTGATCTTGTTCCGTCGACTTGAGCGGTGTGTTCACAAATGGGTCAATACTACATACAAACAAGGTACGTTAAAAATGAATGATTTGTTCATATCGTCGCGTTTATTGCTTATTTTTTACATATAATTTAATTTTCTGGAGATCTCAACATATTAGGCTAATTAGAAACACGAAATATAGCCCTGGGATGAAGTTTTCGAAGATATAAACATGTTTTTGTGACAACCTTATCATGTACATTACGTGCCAATACGTAGGGTAGCAAATAAAAAAAAATCGACCCCCTAAAAGCGTTCTCCCTACATACTACATGTGAATAACTATAATTATATGCCGCTGTGTTTATCTAATATGACCAACTGTTCCAACTGTGCTGATATCACAATGGGACTTTCTTTATATTTCGAGTTTATCGTCACTAAAATAAAGACAGATGACCTTGTTACTGCTTAACATTTTAACTAATGCACAGACTATCAAATAATTGAAAAATATTTCATTATTTGATCAGACATTTTATAACTTTTTACCACTAAATTAAATTCACATTGTTCTTTATTATTCATTTTGAAATTTGTATCGCTAACGTTATAACAAACCATGATAATATACAACTGACGAACACGCATGTATGCAAAATGCGCACCAGTAAGATGCTCAATGTAGAATTCAAGTCTAAATTATAATCTATGAATGTCGTAATGTGTTTAATAATTTTCATTTTAGTTATACTAAACACAATTTGTATTTATTAATTATTTACTATGGTTACATATCTTTCACAGCTGATGATCCTAACTGCATGGCAAATGCCACACACTGTGAACGATTTGGACTGGATTTTGTGTGCCAAGAAGACATAGTCGATCCTCATCCCAATGCGACATGTCAAGAAGGAACTAAAGCACTTTGCTCATACCCACCCAATCCGACACAGCTCGTTACGACTCCCGCAACTTCTTTGAAGGTTATCAATTATAACGTCTGGGAACTGAGGTATCTGATCTACCAGACAGGACAACGGGAGAGGACATGCCGCATCCTACCAGAAATCTTCAGACAACACCCAGACGTCGACGTCATCATATTCAATGAAGCTTTTATGGGAGGATGTTTTGGAGGTCTCAACATTTCCGATGATCAAGGTTCCCTGACCTTTAGAGATATCTTAGATTATTACTCGTACAACTTCTACACCGCGACTATTGCTATTCCGCCAAGCGTGGAAAAGATTGAAAATGGCGGCGTTTTCATTACGTCCAAGTGGCCGATTGTCGAAGAAGAATTTGTGGTTTACAATGCCAGTGTTCCCTTGACAAGCGATGATTTTTCTCAAAAGGGTGCTGTGTACGTAAAAGTCAACAAGACGGTGGACTCGGTTAGCAAATTTTACCACGTGCTGGGAACCCATCTACAAGCGACTGGGAGACCAACGGCCGATGACGTCAGACTCCATCAAGCCATTGAGATGCACGACCTACTGTTAAGCAGAAACATCCCATTTGACGAGCCTGTAATATACGGAGGAGATCTCAACGCCGACCGACATTCGGACCTTGGCGCCCAAATATTCCAGGCCCTTGAAGCTCGTAATCCTGTTATAGTTGGAGATTTGAACTACACTTACGACAGAACGATCAACGACATATTTTCTGGGGGCGGTAGTCCGAGATGGATAGATTATGTCTTGTATAGCACTCAGCATCTTCTCCCAATAACGGCGACAACTGAAGTAGTTCGACCCCGAGCCCAGACGCCGTTTGATATCTGTGTTGATCAATTCAAGATATCTCTTCGTCCAGTTTATCCAGAAAATGATCGATGTCGACGGTCAAAGTTTGTCACTGATCTCTCCGATCACTTTGGAGTTATGAGCCAGTTTGATTTTGCCGGTAGCGTTGGACATTCACCTACACCACCGCCCAACCCTCCAGCCACAACAACACACGATCCAGGTGAGTAATGTTGGCATAATACTATATATACCACTACCATGTTTATCGTTTGCAGCACCCGAATTTCAATCAATAATAAGGAAAAAATATAATGTTAATGCTACAAACTTAGCGGTTGTTCAGACGGAAAGGAAGTGTTATTTGGATACTTCGTTGGAGCTTCGGAAGAGGTAATTGTATTTTAGGGTTGATTTATAAGTCACTTTAAGTTCGGTCATAAATATGTTGTCAGATTGTACAATCCGATCGCTATAGGCTTCCGTTAGATTATGTTGTACGGGTATGATGTTCATTCTTAGCTAAGAATATGAGTGTTCTTTAAGGGGTTCAAATAAGAGCTACTTTTAAAATAAGTTGATCAGTTCACTTAATACTCTCATCGTACAAGCACAGATTTGACCTTAATCGTGTTCACAGTGATCTCATTAAGGTGTCATGATTTTGATAAGTTGAGTGTCAATGATTTGTTTACGCTGTCTGATTATTGTGGTACCAAATTGTAGAAAGAGTACTCCTTGTGATGTGTTAGGAAGATTTCCTCCCCACAGAGGGATGTTGATTAGTGGAATAATGAAGCATGCTAGAGTTGTCGGTTTGCGTGGATAGTGCCAATGCCTTTACAACTGGCATTGTTGTATGTGTGTATGGCTGTGGACGGATTTATGAAGTTCACTGGCCGGTTGTGGATCACCATTACATTATGATAACTGTGTTCTTACTGATTCGTTATTACTTACCTTAGCTTAACATAATATTGTAGCCAACTATTGGTGTTTACTATTTGGGTTTAGAAGTCCTCACATATCGTGCAGTCTGTCGGTAAAAGGGTCAACACTGAAGTATATTTTCGTCCATCGGATGAGTGCTGCCGCAGTGATCGCGGTATGAGATTTACCATATGACCACACCTGGTCTTTTGTGACAAAAACATCCCGAAGCCTGTGATCATCGACACTATATTATGTACGACAGAATGAATTTGACGAATGATTCGAACATGCAGTATGCCTCCATATATTCAGCATTATAGGCATACGCATATATATCCTGAATTCAAACGTCAAATCCATCAACGTATACAGGTGGTGTTATCTATGCCTTAGTGTTTGTTGTTTTGCTGAACTACTTTATTTGGTAGTTATACCTAGGTATAGGCTGTGACGTAGTGGTAAGCGATATTATCTTACACCACTGTGGCCGAGGTTCGATCCCCGGCCAGACACGCAAATGCGATGGTTATGTATATAACTAGAGGCTTTACTATAGGCACTCCTGTTTATAAACTCCCTTGTCCATTCGTTTCTTCAGATGACCTTCCAGGAGATTAACCAATGGCTATCGACATGCAATGTTGAAATAAATAACTACCAAAGCGAAAGCGCAACTCCCAAATACGTTGACTTCTTATACTTCTCTGATTTCCTAAAACGGTAATATGTAACCCTTCTGAGCCCATTCTTATGATACAACATGTATTCTTATAATCTTTCTTATGTTATATAATAAGGATATATACCAACGTATGAGGTGTAGCTAATATTGTTGTAACTATGAAATTGAATTAATCACTACATTTCTTTCTTGATAGCACCAACGTGTCCCGGTGGAACACCAGCACTGATGACGTGGATAGGTAATGTAACGCTACTGTTATACGAACCGTGGTACATAGAGGGCACATGGCCATCCAAACCCCTATTAGATCACCTGTACAAAATACCATGTAACAACTTCAATTTCTTTTCACTCCATTTCACTTCATTTCGATCCATTTCACTCCATTTCGCAACTAAGCTAAAATATAAAATATTTACACAATTTCTGGATGGGAGATCCCCTCCACATTTACACTCATCCGTTCCTAGAAAACTGTATTGCACATATTTAAAAAATGTAAGACTCCTATCGAAAAATGCTAAATACGACACTGAAAATATCCTGGGATACATGTACTATGTAACACAATTCCGTGGACTTTCTGAACATACATCGGAACAGCAACTCCCTGCATCGAGTAAGGTGTTAGGGCGTGGCATATATATAGAAGTAATGGCAACGGTCTTGCACCATTGTACGTTCTTTGTGACCTAGAGCTTTTGGGAAGATTAGTCTACCAATGGCAAACGAAGTTACGATGTCATGATATATATAAAAAAGAACACAAAAAGTATCTCAAAGAGAAAAATAATAGGTTTTGTCATTGATACGAATGAAACACCTTCAGTAATAACATAAAAATATAACATTCGATAATTACCTTTACTCTGGATCTACATCTTTTAAAATATTTTGTTATACATCATTCAATCATACCAAAATAATTTGTATAATATTGCTCCAGGAAATATCCCCTTTTTTAGATCGGTTAACTAAATTATTTATTTGAGTCAACACAGTATTTATATGCTTGCGTATACAAGTTGTATTTTTTAGTATTACGTACCCTATCCACGAAATAAATGTTAACGTCATTATTACTACACTGTGATTACATAACAGACACGGATAGGTGTAAAGTATTTATAGGAAGGTAAGTATATCTGCAGAAAATGTTCTGAGAAAATTATCGGACCGTATACCGATGATAATCTACAGCACCAGGACTTCTGGAAGTATACATTGGAACAATATAGTGCTCACTTGATACTACACAGTCCCTGGGCCGATCCTCCCAGGGTCGCTTCAGGTTCCGTGGAGAAATTATGAATTAAGATTACCAGACAATTGCGGTTCATAGTTAATTATCACCCACAGCTTGTACAAAGGGGGCAGGGGCCGTACTGCCCTCAACTTAGCAACCAGTCAGGGGAAGTGAGTCCGAGTGGGGGTAAACGATGAGTAAGTTGGACGAAACATTATATGGTGATATGGACGCACTGTTCTGTAAAAAATGCTACTTAGCATTGTGGGAAAATAAGTTGGTGCAGAACATATCATGAAATTAATTCGGCGCGAGACGTCGTATTTTTGGGGTATATGACATTAGAGGAAATGAGTAACCTTGGTGAAAATACTGATAATTATACACTTGGAGCGAAGCGTCTTAAAACGTGTTGTTGTTTATATACATTTTTTAGACAATGGTTTAGTGCACTTGAAATAATGATGTTTATTCGACGTAAAATGGTCCACGACGAAAGGGCTGTAAAGTCGCAACTTGTCATTTCGAGTTACAGCCCAAAACGTGTTGAAAACTCATAATATGGTGATTTTATTTTTTGGGTGGAAATGCAATTTATACACCATTGTCAATCATCCTGCAAAAAAGTACAGCGATATTTCAATCCTAAATATGGATTGGAGGCGCTATAATACCCACTCTACATATGGGTACTATATGCAAGCTGAGTATCACCTACATATGACATAGTAGGCCTATGGTTCTTCAGACCTTGCATTAATTAGACACAAGTGTTACGTGAGATACATATGACACATACATATATATATAGTATTATCCTTAACACACTAATTGAATTTGAGGGCGCTATATTTCCTGACTATTATATGCATAATATGACCTAATCCGTTACGGAATAAGGTTTAATTCCTTCAATAGTGTAATATTTGGATATCAAAAATGATTTTCTGAGTCGCCATAACCTTCTTATCAATTTATCTAACATAATATCGTACCATATTTTGCAGTGGAGTAGGTGAAACGGTATTCATAGCCTAAGCTATTCTTAAGCACTGAAGTGCCATTTCTCAGGTCACAGTCAATCTGTGTTGTAATTTATAATTCACCCAGTGCGATGAATAGGGTCGACTTTAGAGCACAAATGATTCGTTACCATTCATTGATTGATAACCCAAACAATTAATATCTTTCGAAATGAAAAGTATGGCTGAAAAGACCCAAAAATAAAAAATAAACAAACACACACAAAATGAAATAATGGAAAAATAAAAAAAGTATCGATCTATTGTAAACATGGCATTCTGATTCAAAATATGCATTAAAAAATATTATATCTGCTATAGTTTTCGAGTTACTGACATACTATGAGTTGCATAGGCCTATGAATATCCTAACACTATACTGAAGTATAATCCACGCCCCCTATTTGAGCAGGGCTCCCATGATACTAATGTATTAATTAGTAAGATCTCAACCTGAATTGAGCTTTAAAGATGATCGTAGCAGCTGTCGTACACACTATACACACATAGGCATACAGGTGACATTAAGTCACAACTTAGGGCGCTGTTGTTCTTTCAACCTTTTTTTCTTACGTCAGTGAAATGGTAGTATTATATACAATGTGTGACAACCTTGATATGCATTAAAATATAACAAACTATGATAATAATACTTTATTTCAGATTTCATTGTATAATATAACAATTATTGTTTATTGTATTTCATAGTAAACCTACGTAACGTTAAAAGCCCTTTTCCAGAAAGTTTACTTCACATAACGGCATGATAGTTCAATGTTTAGAATCCTGTATGTTGACTTATATAATTTGAAGCTAAGACTGTTACCTATTCGGAAATGGCCCAAACTCCAAAAGTCCAAAGTGCGACTTTACAGCCCTTTCGTCGTGGACGGTCACATATAGGCTATGAAAGACGCGGGGTATGAATCTTTCTGTTGATAAATGGATAGTGCATTCGACGCGCAGCGCTAAAAAAACAAAGATTGATCTGCATTCTCGTCCGTCAGACGGGAATGTTAAATGACAGTATTGGGAACATGATTCGGGGATACTTAAATTTGAGAGTTGTCCATATAATTTTCACCGGAGTCACGCATGCCTCGTTATATATCGTCGGCTGTCGAAAAGAGAAGAACGTTAAACAGAGTTAATGTATTATCCCTCTGTTCGGCTTACTAAATCTACATAACAAACATGACATTTTTGTAGAGCTATCGTCGATCAAGTATTCGAATCCATGACCTTGCGATTACAACAATATCAGTTGGGCTAACGGGTGTAATACAACTGCCAATATATCGGTGTCGATTGGTGATGGTCTCGAAAATTCGAGAATACACATATTAAGTTTGTTATTTCCCAATTAATTTATACCTAGAACACTTGTACCTTGATCGATGTTTCATCAATTCGTACAGTATTAAGGATCACAGTATAACACCGCTACAATATAGTCTCTATATTGCTACGCACTTGTACTCTTGCACCTTACATGTCATCTCGATCTACCTCATGAACCCCTAAAAAGTGGGTGAGGAAGACAATACTAACCGACAGCCGCATCATTGGCCAAAACCCTCCACCTTCCTCTATCCGTAGCAACAACCCTTCAATCACCATCATCTCCAGTCATCCTGAAATCCTTCTCAGCACAGTCCTTCCACCTCAGACGAGGTATCCTGTACCTCTTCTACCAACCTCTATTCATCCCAATATCCCATCGAGTATCATCCAACCTTCCTATCCACCCGCTTAACGTCGCAATCTTTCTCATCCAATTATTTCCGCATATTTGGAGTCGCTGTTGTTGAACCCCTTATAGGGCCACTGTCCCAAGCCCGTAAATACATGCAGAGAGATAACACATGGACTCAATATCTTCCCTTTTACTTTCTTAGAAATGTGTCTAGCTGACACACCACCCTCCACATTTCTCCAGGCAAGAGCACTCGACTGGATCCTTTTACGAATCTCCCCAGCAGATCGCTCATCCACAGAAATCATTCAACCCCAGATACGCAAAAATATCCCTCTTGCTTAATACCTTTGACAGCAAGGGTTATGCCCAACTTATATCGTTGCATGTCGACTTATAAAACCTCTGTCTTTTCTAGGCTCATACGCACCTCATGCCTCTCAAATAAACCCTTCCATTTTACCAGTACCTCCTGCAACTCCTGCCTACTATATCCATAGCTATTGCTATGTTGTCAGCATATAACAGTTTTTGAGTACATCGTTTGTACTGACTTTCCTGATAATCACTTTTATTATCATAATGAAAAGAAGTGGACAGAGGGCACTATCCTGCCAAAACCCAATATTAACACCATACTCTTCTGACGTCATCGAACCAACCAGAACCCTACCCCTTGTACCTTCATAAAGGTCCTCAACCACCATAACTTCTGATTCAGGAACATCCATCCGCCATAACGTAGACATAACTAATTTACTAGGAACCGTATCATAGGACTTCTGCAAATCTACAAATCCAATGCCATACTCCCTTTCACATCCATTTTTTTCCACCAGCTACATAAGTAAGAACAGCCAATCACGTATTTATCTTTCCTTCAGAAAGCCCTGCTGTTCCTCCCCTATCTCTGTCTCAACTATAGCCCTAATTGTTCTATCCAAAATCCTTTCCAAAAGCTTAAAAACCTGTCATAACAGTGTGATACCCCGATACTTTCTTGGGTCATGAACATCACCCTTTTGCTTCCTAATATAGGCACAATCAGGCCAGTCCGACATTCCTTTGGGGTACTTCCCTCTCTCAAACACTGATTGAGCAGTCTCCTTAAGCACTTCACTCCCACATCCCCTGTAGGTACAAACATTTCCACTATCGTTTTGTCCAAACCCGCAGCTTTATCCCTCTTGATCGGTCTCAGAGCCCATTCCACTTCAAAGGCCGAAATCTCGATGACCTCAATCTTACCCATCACTGCGCTTAACATATACGCCTCTTTCTTCCTGTTCTGTGTCATCTTATTGTTAAGTTTCCTCCCCCATCATCATCCAGCTGCTTACAAATGTTATTTTCCATATCACATCTTGCCTTTTCTACGGCCCTCCTAGATGCCTTCTTTTCCAGTCCATAAAGGTGATGTAAGGTTAACTTTGGTTGAATCCCACTATCCATGGCATCTTCTAATTTCTTCCAGACCTATCTCTTCTCACCCATCACCCTCTCTCTACATCCTTCGTCCACCACATCTGGATTTTCTTCCACGAACCCTCCTTCTTATCCGAGGTCCTACCACAAACTTTCTCTGCCTCACCCACAAAATCAACTTTAAATAGTCCCCACTCTTCTTCTACCCCACTTACCTGTTCATATAGCTCCGCGATGCTCCGCGCCACTCTATTATTATATACTTCTGTAACAATCCCCTTATGTAATCATCATATAAACACTGTTGTCCCACTTCGCTCGCTACGTTATGCTTCTGTAACTGCAATACAAAAATGAGAGGTTTATGTTGCGTGGTAACATGCTCACCGGCTAGAATCTTACAGTCTTTAACTCTCCCCAATTTCCCCCTCCTAACTACAAGCAAATCCACCTACATTTTTTACAACCCACTCCTATACGAGATTTTGTGACTGGCTCTCTTTTTGAAGAAAGAACCGGTCACCTTCATGTCATTGCGGAGGCATAACTCTACCAACTCGCTACCCTCCATGTTCCTCGTACCTCATCCAAAATTCCCTACAAATTCCTCTTCACCAATCCTCTGATTCCAACATGGGCATCACAGTCCCCCGATATGAACAACATGGTACCCTCCTCAACCTGACCATACATCCACTCCAGCGCATATCTAAAGGTAATCCTTTCGGCTTCCACCCTTCCTGTTTGGGGACCATATACAGCCATAATACCCACCAGTTGATTACCAAGTATAACTCACATCAGAATAATTATCCCTTTCCACTTCTCCACCCTCACCACTTCCTTACCCTTCCCTGCTGAAACTATAATACCCACTCTATTACTCTTCCCACCCCTTCCATGAAACAATTTGAACCCGTCCTGTAACATCATCGCTCTACCCCCTTCCACTTCGTCTCCTGTACACAAATAATCTTCATCCTCCGTCTAAACATCATCTCTACCACTTCTAAACTCTTCCATCCAAATAGTACCTACATTGATACTACCTCACCGGACTTCACATCGATGCCGATGCCGGTGGATCGACCCCCAGGATTTCGACAATTTTTCGCCGCAGCACAGACAGGCGCCGCGTTGGGTACCCCAGACCCGGTAGCCACATCGCAATCGTCAGTTAATATCACCATATAAATGTGGAACAAATAGCCACAGTAACGCTGCCCTGGCTGACCTATGTGCGGTTTTATATCGGAGTTTTCCTTCTCCTAGATGGGCACCACTAAATGCTAACAAGCCCCATCCACCAAGACAGATAATCAGACAGCGTAGCCCAGACGTTGTGTGTGATGTTACATCAGAGTTTTCCTTCTATTATATGAAATACCGACCAAGGCTAATGAGCCCCATCTATATGATGCACTATATTACATAATTGAGGTACTATATATACATGTTCGTAATTCCAATGAAGGAATGGCGTGTCAATTAATACTTCCTCAACTCATACAACGGCAACGGGACACGATGCACACAACGGGGATATTAGCGTTTCATCCTACCATACGTACATCACATACCATTGGGATGCAATGGTATGTCATATTGTCCTGTGAAATAGTGGATCAATAATGAATGCCATCTCAATTCATACAGTGGTCGGTCAAATATATAAATTGATGTTAGCCAAATGGATACCATCGTCTCTATGTAGCACATTTGCACTATGTATAATTGGAACAACACAATATGACATGATGTCTCATGAAAAAACATGTTAGCCAATGCTTTATCAATTTACATATAATATAAATTACACAATAGCAAACTAAAGGGAATATCACACTTATATCTATCTCGATTTTCCTTGAATTTGGCATACGCGTGCTATATTAATTTGTGTTTCACTTGAAAATGAAAATAATCGTGTTTGAAATATTTGCTATATTTTTTAAGGGCTCCAATATTATATGTTAATGCCACTTATATTATTGTATTTTATTTATTATATGTGTTCACAAATTTCGAATTAGTCACTATCCTATTACGTTTAATATTTAGTTAATTAATATAATGGATTTTGTCTTTCCATTTATAGAGGATGCACCTGATTGCCAGGCCGACCCAAGTTACTGTTCCCACTTTGGACTAGATTTTGTTTGTTCGGAACCAATAGTATCTGGCAATGGATCGTGTTCTAGCGGTACCCGTGTATTGTGCTCCCACCCTCAACCTTCGGGACGTCTGGTGACTACTCCAGCTACAATGCTAAAGGTAATATCATACAATGTATGGGAGCTACGGTATCTGTATTATCAATCAGGACAGAGGGAGAGAACTTGTCGTATCGTTCCAACCCTCCTGGAACTCCACCCGGATGTTGATGTCCTAGTTTTCAACGAAGTGTTCATGGGCGGTTGCTTCGCTACCCGAAATTCAGTCCTGACTATGCGAAACATTCTGCACCAGTACGGTTTTCTAGACTTTACACGAACTGTGGGCGACATACCATCACTTGAAAAACCGGAAAATGGAGGCGTATTTATTGCTACAAAGTGGCGTATTACCCGGAGTAGGTTGCACGTTTACACTCACTCCGAAAGACTAACCGCTGATAATTTGTCCAAGAAAGGAAGTGTCTACGCCCGTATTCAAAAGAACGTTGGTGATGAGAGTAGAACATATCATATATTTGGTACGCATCTTCAGGCACTTAATAGGGGAAATACTAGTCTGGTCCGAGTTCAACAGGCCGAAGAAATGTATAACTTCAAGAATGAGCAGAACATACCCCAAGATGAAGCAGTGATCTTTGCCGGAGATTTAAATGCTGATCAAATCAACAACCCAGAGCATGCCGAAGAAGTTATTGGGGTCCTAAGGTCTGTTGTACCACATATTGTAGGCGAATATGAGTCGACATACAACGCAGGAATAAATGACATTTTCCCAAGTGTACCCTCCGGTGGAAGTTGGTTGGACTACGCACTCTATAGCCACGAGCATCTTTCTCCAACCAGATCTAGTTTAGAAGTTGTTCGTCCAAGAGGTCAACCGCCATTCAGCGTCTGCTTAACCGCTATTTCTGCAAAGCATGCCTATCCGGAGTCATCGTCTTGCGTGAGAGATAAAGAAATAACGGATCTTGCTGATCACTTCGCTGTAATGGGCACTTTCGATTTTGGTGACGGAATTTGGCCAACAACCGAACCACGTGAGTAACACGAGTCACTTTTTAATTGAAGTCAGTATTTAAATTGAAAGTGAACATCATTAGTTTATGTATTTGGCTCCTTGCAAGTAAATACAAACGGATGAGGTGATGCCATACTACTACCCACCAAAAAGTTGACAAATGCTATAACACACCATAAGTTACAACAACAGTATACTCTGCGATGATGTTCGGCAACGGTATAATGACATAGTACATATTTTTGACAATTTTGTGTTACTAATGATTACGTTATCAACATACGTATACCTATACATACCATTGGGTCCATGGTATGCAACAAGAAACTCAAGACGTACATTATGTTTTGTCGTTTACAAAGAATTAACGCCAACGATTGGGTTAAGTACTAGTTTTTATGGCCTTTACTATATCTACTATTTTTATGACAATTTATTAAAATTGGCTAAACAAGGAATTAATTGTGCTTCATCAGAGGGAGTAATCTTCATATCCATTTATACAAGGCCTACACGTGTAATGTAGATCATCATAAAATAATAATAATGTTGATAACAAACGGCATTACAGGAATATATGTTTCCAACGCTAACTTAGTTTAACTGAAATTTCATATCAGGTGGCCAGCAAATTATATTTCTTTCAATACATTATTAATTCGATTTCGAGGATCGTTCGCTTGGGAAAACTGATGTTTTATGACAGAAAACACACAAGTTAGACGTCCAAGCCATCATCTGTACCAAGGGTATTTTTATATTATAATATTGCTTAGCTCGATAAAATGACGTAACTTGAAGAACTTTTATCATGGATCTCTCCAATGTTGAGTGTCTTTGTTCACAACTACCGTCAAACTCAACCGCTCTCTTTTACAAATATCAACTCACTGCAGCCAACCTGATTCAAACCTAAATGTAAACACAATTATCTGTTTTATTACAGTAGTTGTGTGATGTCCTCGCGATTAATAATGCTAATTGAAACAAACAGTACTTCAATATGATCAAATTAAACCAATATTATCTGGTCACATTTCATTAAGAATAAACTCTCTTATTCAACAATCAATACCTTATTAAACAATTGCGTACATCAACTCCGGATGCTCCAGGTCCTATTTCACAAAACTTACGGAAATTCATCAATGGGACTTACGAAGACTGAAAGTGCTTAACTTTGAAATAGACCTTAGCTTTACGAAGATTTTTAAGTTCTATATCACAAAGCCAGATAACATTGGCTGAAATCGTTCGTAAGTTTACGTCTGGTCGTGAGTATGCCTATGTTAATGTTCATACTGATGAATGACTAAAGCACAAGTTTTGAATACGGTGCTATAAATATATAAGAGCTAACATTAACATTGAATATAGTCAACTTGAAGCAATCGCTATATAAACTCATACCAATGTTGGAGAACGATAAAAAATGTATTTCATAATGGTGAAAACAAAATAATACCGATATTCCCAGGTTAATAGCCGAGTTACGAAATTTTAAATCGTTTGTAAATAAAAGTTCATAAGTTAAGAAGTTTAATCGTTCGGAAGCTAAGAATGGTCATTCTTCTTAAATACTTACGAAAATGAGACTTACAAAGATTCGCAAATAATCTTTGTGAAATAGGACCCCGGTCTTTATCGTAAACCATAGAACTTACTAATCTTCTTAAAGTTAAGGTCTATTTCAAAGTTATGCAATATTAATCTTAGTAAGTATCATTTACGAATGTTTCGTAACTTTGTGAAATAGGACATGGACATTATTGTTGATAGTAACATTGACACACACACTTGGACTCCATTCAAGATGGTCCAGTGAATAACCGAAAATACCGCTGCATGCAAGGAGGTAATTTTCAGCTTAAGATCTTTGGTGAGTTATGATGGGCAATTTTTTGGCTTTGGGGCGGAATATGCGTTCAATGTGTATTGCTAAGCTGCATTTCAGTATAGTTACACTGCATCGAAGTATGTGTGATGTTATATAAACATGTATGGAAATTGATAATTTAGATCATACATATCCAAACATGTCAATATTTCGTATATATAAACCAATCGTCTCGTTGTTTCTAATTAACGGTTGTTACAGCATCAATTTCTTGATAAAGCTAATTTATTGCAGCTCCAAATCAATTATTCTTTGCACCATGTTTTGCACCGGATCCCACGCATCTTGCAGCACTGCGTGGTTAATGCACACGAAGAAGACCATTCAACCTTAGTAGCAGCCACATACTACGGTGGGCATGTTGCTCATCGTATGGCCTATGCTTCTGTCAAATATACTTCGCTTTCCGACTGCCGTATATGGAGATTGGCCAATGCTATCGATGGATATTCTTGTCACATTCAATCAAACGTTATTTATTGTGATTGATTAACATATATTACTTGGAATGAAAGTTACCTCTGGAATATTTGGTTGGCGAAATATATGAACTAAACCTGGCGTCGTGGAAATGTAATTTGACGATGGAATAAACTGGATAAATTGCTAAGTTGATACAGCATGGAGAGAATATATATATAGTCGTACCCATTTGTTTTTACAGTTACACGATGTGACATTAATTAATGCCATGTTTTGCTTTCCATCATAATATTGTGATACTGAGATGGTACATATAAACCATATATATTTATAACGTGCATATTCTGTGTTATATTTACAGCTAACTGTATTGTACCCGTGGACACACCATCAGTTTGGCTTGGTAAGTTAATGGTTGGTTATTATTTAAGGGTTAATCAATGATCATGAGGACATTATCGCGGTATAATGCACGACACAGGGGATACCACAAACGACGCATGAGTCCGATAGACATATTGCATCCAACGATTGTGTCATCCACCCGTGAGTGCATGATCATGCCACAACCTCATGGTAGACCGTGTATTGATCCTGTTCGACATACAATGCGGATCGTTTTATTTAAAAGATTTTAATCACGTTTTCGTATTTCAAAATTTACCAACTTTAATGGCAATCGTTTACCCCGTGTTTCTTTTCTTTCATTATACGTTTACTAATAATCGTTCGTCCTTCCTAATAGAAGATGACCATCTTCATCAACATAAATGTCATCCAAATGTCAATTTCGATGAGTTCGGAGCTAGCTATAATTAGCCCAATACTAGCCCTGAACTTTCCCCCTGATACAGTGGGGACAGGATGTCTGATCATCGATGCGCCAAACTTCCTACGATGTTGCTCCCCTGCTATTCGCACCAGGCCACGCTGAACGGTCAGTGGCAGTGGTCTCCCAATATCTATGGTCAATACCAAAGTCTTTCATGGAAGCCTTCCGGGTATTCCTAACATTTTTTTTCTGTCCACCAACATGTCGTGTACCGTCATGCAGTTCACCATCGAAGATGCGCATCGATATTATTTCGTCAAATATTCTTGTGATGTGACCATCCCAACGGATTTGCGTTTTGCAAATCAATGTAAACCCGCTAGGTATGCCTGTTTTCTCAAGTATTTCAATATCGGCAACCTTGTCCTGCCATTTGAGTCTTACTCGCTCTCAATGGCAACAAAGATGAAAACAACTGAGCTTTTTGGCATGTCTTTGATACAATGTCCACGTATCACATGCATAAAGAATGGTAGTTAGTATGATGACACTATCAAGTTTGAGTTTGCTTGAGAAACTAGTGCCCGGACGACCCCGGGCCGGACGATCACATACAGCGAAGTGCAAACGTCCAAAGAAGGCACTGGCCTTGGAAATACGAGTATCTTTTTCATAATATACATGGACACAGCCAGAGAGTGTATTTCTTAATTAGGTGGACTTGTATACTATTTTCAGATTGTGCCCGTTCATGGTTTTGAGTGGTTCGTGGTATAGTATTCTTTGGAGCTGACTGGTGCATCACTTCAGTCTTTTTGATACTAATCGTGAGGGCACAATCATCGGCGAAAAGGAAGACGCGGAGTATTTCGATGTGAACCATAGTTTACAAATAGAAGGAACAATAATATCATAGGGCAAATTCAGTAGCCTTTTGAAATTACCATATCAATACCGTCTATTGGAAAACGTCATAATAGAAGCAACAGTTCCCAATCTTTTATCCAATCAGAATAGTTGTTTACAAGTTGTCGTTACGTCATAATGCGCATTGGATATGATGTATGCATGTATACATACTACTAGACAATATGCACATGACAAACCACCGGTGTGACAAACACATAATATAGTACACACGCATAGCATACACTATGTACTGTATGTACATGACTACTTAATCGTTCGAATCGCGGGTCGGGCTTAGTAGTGTTGGTTTTTCATCCGAGATCAAACACGGTTTTCCCATGCGAGCGACTTTTTCAAATTAAAAAAATCCATATTGACTTCAAATTTATGAATTGGAT
>JAODAI010103206.1:0-11471 GCA_027575025.1 Scotoplanes globosa | reverse complement strand
GAGTTAGGTGATTCCGGCCACCTCCGAAAACTCGGGGACAAAACCGGATCAAAACTGGACCAATGATGATGATGAAGTTGCTGTAATTTGTTTAATCATATGATACTATTATTTGTATCTTAAAAGTGAAGATGATATTAAGTAGCTTGATAATAATTTGAATCATCATATTCTTACCAACTGCTTCATCACAATTGATTCCTGAGAATCCCTCTCGACACATGCAGATGTAATCTCCAGCACCGGTAGTCAGACACGTAGCTCCATTATCACACGGGAAGTTATTACAAGGATTCCGGTTGGCTACTCGCACTGGAATATGACAGAAAGGTAAAATTAAAATGACAAACTACGGATTGTTATTGAACAACATATAATATTGTAATTTGAGTGATTTATTGTCATTAGCAGGTGAGTTACTAATAATGGGGTGATTTATTGTCATTAGCAGGTCATTTGCTAATAATGGAGTAATTTATTGTCATTAACAAGGTCATTTACTAATAATGGAGTGGTTTATTGTCATTAACAGGGCATTTACTAATAATGGAGTGGTTTATTGTTATTAATAGGTCATTTACTAATAATGGAGTGATTTATTGTCATTAACAGGTCATTTACTAATAATGGTGTGATTTATTGCCATTAACAGGTCATTTACTAATAATGGAGTGATTTATTGTCATTAACAGGTCATTTACTAATAATGGAGTGATTTATTGTCATTAGCAGGTCATTTACTAATAATGGAGTGATTTATTGTTATTAATAGGTCATTTACTAATAATGGTGTGATTTATTGTCATTAACAGGACATTTACTAATAATGGAGTGATTTATTGTCATTAGCAGGTCATTTACTAATAATGGTGTGATTTATTGTTATTAATAGGTCATTTACTAATAATGGTGTGATTTATTGTTATTAATAGGTCATTTACTAATAATGGTGTGATTTATTGCCATTAATAGGTCATTTACTAATAATGGTGTGATTTATTGTTATTAACAGGTCATTTACTAATAATGGAGTGATTTATTGTCATTAGCAGGTCATTTACTAATAATGGGGTGATTTATTGTCATTAATAGGTCAGTTACTAATAACAGAGTGATTTGTTATCATCAATAGGTCATTTACTAATAATGGGGTGATTTATTGCCATCAATACCTAGGTCATTTACTAACAATGGAGTGATTTATTGTCATTAGCAGGTCATTTACTAATAATGGAGTGATTTATCGCCATCACCAGGTCATTTATTAATAATGGAGTGATTTATTGCCATTAACAGGTCATTTACTAATAATGGAGTGATTTATTGCCATTATTGCCATTATTATTCACTAATATTTTTATGATTTATTGTCCTTAACAGATCATTTACTACTATTTTTGTGAACTATGATTGTATATGAGATGATATGCAAATAAACTTGATTAGTTTATATTAAAGGTTCAACTGATCTTCGGACCAGGCATCATTTGGTACCATCATCAAAACATTAGATCAGTAAACTTGACCAAACATGTCAGATTATATTTTCTGATGTTTTACTTAAAATATTTCAATGTGAAATTTCAAGTCCATAACTTGATTATAATTAATAAGAAAATTAATACACATCTTTAATTGGGAAAGAAATCAACATGGCCATCATTTGGATATTTCGGGCCTAATTCAATAAAATTTTGCATGGGTACATTTCTATTAGTTTGTAACATGACAGCAAATCTGAGGCTGGTGGGTTTTGTCCAGATCATTTTTGGTTGATCTCAAATGGAATGACGACTCACATAATAATATATAGGAAGCCTTCATCATCATAATTTAAATATGTGTTGTGAAATAGTCTTAATAACACTTACAATCCTGACAGTTAAATCCAACAAATACATCCAGACATTGACAACTATATGCATTACAGGTGAAGGTCAACTGGGAACATATCCCACCATTCTGACACGGATTGGCTAGACACGGATTAGGAAATTCTAGATGGATAGAGAAATAATAGATAGTAATACAGAGATAAAGTGTTATAAGTAATATATGAAATATATCATAATTATAATGTTAATACTTTATTATATATTATTAATCAAAGATACTTACAACTAAAAAAAATTATAGACAACTACCAATCACTGGAATTGGACGGTACCATTATGTAGTAGGTTAATACAAAATATTAATCGTCTTAAAAGCTGAAGATCTAAACTTTGTTAACTTTATTTCTCACAAACAATTTACAATACTAATTAACAATATTCCTTATATACTTAAACGAATCATGAGGAACTTCAAATAACTTCAATCTTCAAATAAAGGTAGTCGGTGTAATGTTGACATCCCTGCATGATAATGACATTATGATGGCAATCACTATTAAATGATCATCGCGATGTATATGCATGCTGTCAATATGACAATTAATATCAGTTTTAAATGATCAGTATCAGAGATGAATAAACGATTCAGTATCCAATGCAATTCTCATGCTTACTTTTATCAATCTTTGATATACATTTTGATAAAAGTCATGGGATATTAATAATATTACAACATAGACAGAAGAAAAAACAATCATTGTTTATTCAGGACATATTGATGTTGATTGGTTGATTGGAATTCCTAGCCCTTCCCATCGTAGAGGTTATATGAGTCACTCAAATAGTTTCATATTCTAGTCAGATCCACTAGTACATTATCATCTACACTCTGTATTTAAACTCATGTCCTTGCGGTCACAAGTAAAAATCTGAGCAACTCAGCTAACTGATCGTCAGATAAAAGTTTTCTTCAGGAACAATCCAAATATACCTATATATAACAAATCAAGCTAGGAGTAGTAGTGAGGGCTACGCTATAGCATCACGGCAACCGGGATTTGATCGCCGGTTGGAAGTAGACATGGGATAGCCCGGTCTACAACTAGAGGTTTTACTCCAGGAACTCCGGTTTTCTCCTCTATCACGTGTCCGTTTGTTGCGTCAGCTTTCGGAAGGATTGGCAAAATTACACTGGCATGAAATGTTGAAATAAAAAAATACTGATTTACTACGAATAAAGCTGTGGCCAAGGTTAAGGTTAGTGGCTTTGGAAGCGATGAAGCTCAGCATTTGGGAGATCCGGAGTTTGAATCCCAGGTCGGGCCTAGTAGTGTGGGTCCTTTATCCGAGATCATTCACGGTTTTCCCATACTAACGGCTTTCCATTTGAGAGAAAATAATTCCAATTTGATTTAAAATATTAAGAATAGACCACCACTCGATGTGAAGTTGTATATTAAAAGTATTATACTTATTCCACTTTGGTGGTCGCTTATCTTCCAGGTCGATATTATTATTATGAGAAGACAGATCACTTACCAATCTCACAGTTAGCGCCTGTGAAGCAACCCACACACGCACAGGTATACTGGTAGCAGTTAACACCATCAGGGAAACATCTGCCACCATTTACACAGGGATTAGGTGAACAAGGATTAAATGCTGCAATAAATAACAAAGAGGAAAGAACAATAAGTTAACTTATTACAAATAGAAATTACATAAATAGTGGTGAGCATAGCTATGAAGATTGACTGATTAATTAAATGACTGATTGATTAATTAACTGTATTTAACAGCTTATTTTGTAACATTTTGGTATAATATCGCTGTACTGCAAATAGAAATTATATCAATAACCATGACTAAATATCAAGATTAATTTATTGATTGTGTTGTAGCAACTCAATTGTAACACTTTTATTATAATAGCGCTGTCGACGGGATTCGTTTGGCAAATGTGGAATGATGATGTGCTTTCATCTCTAGTACTGACCCTCCAATGAGAAGATGATACGTCCTGGTATTAAGTCTTTGGTATGACCCGACTCGGAAAATAAACCAGAATATGAATTAAACCCTACAGAGTGACCAAACCGGTGATATGAATGATACCCTACTGAGTGACCAAACCTGTGGGTTCAGACAAGGTATAACTATTTAAAAATAACATTCCATACGACTGATAATTATGGCCAAATAAAGGAATCATGTTAACATTGTACATAAAAGAAAGTGCTAAGTTTAATTTTTCAATGATATATCAGAAAGCTGCTCTATAAAAAATCAAACTCCTACCAAATATAGTCCAAATAGTCTTTGTTATTAAACATAGATTGTTTTATAATATCTTGTTGTATGATAACCAGTTCAACATACATCAGCCACTTTAGACGTGTGATTTTGAATATAAAGTTGGTGTTCTCGTCTGACCCACACATATGTGGGCACAAATGGCTGTAATAAATGTACACAGTTGACATAGTAACACCTCGCAAGTTCCCATTTATACTCTTGGGTAAAGAGAAGCAATCAAGATAAAGTGCCTTGCCCAAGAACACACCCCAAGATAACCACCAGCAGCACTGGGATTCGAACCCTCGATCTCACAATCACGAGCATGTTGCCCATACCACTGGGCTATCTCGAGTTGTATAAAATACGGCATTAAACTACTACAGTTTTTAGAAGTGTGTTATCTTCTCTCACATCCCATTAATTTATTTACCATATGTTTTAGTAAAATAATTACGAACTTGTATGATATAATTCCTAATAAAACAGGGAAATAATGACACAAATATTATTGATTGATTATATTTCATGGCCCTTTTCAACAACAAGTTTATATGAGCCACCAATAATTGCAAAAAAATTATACATACCTAAATGCAAGTCACATCCTGAATGTTTTGTAATTACTTCCTGTTATAATCACTGTAATTGTTTTATCTACTTCAGCTCATCACAATATTTCCTAATTAATTCATATTATAATGCTCATAATTTCTGTTATAATCCTTATAATTCCTGTTATAATCCTTATAATTCCTGTTATAATCGTTATAATTCCTATTATAATTCTTACAATTCCTATTATAATAGGAATTCCTGTTATAATCCTTAAAATTATAGTTATAATCCATACAATTCCTGTTATAATCCTTATAAATCCTGTTATTATTCTTACAATTCCTGTTATTATCCTTATAATTCCTGTTATAATCCTTAGAATTATAGTTATAATCCTTATAATTGCTGTTAAAAATCCTTATAATTCCTGCTATAATCCTTATAATTCCGGTTATTATCCTTATAATTCCTGTTAATGTACTTACGTTCTTGACATGTGAGTCCAGTGAAGCATCCGGTACATGCACATCTGTATCCCGAGCAGTCTCTAATACTACCTGGTATACACTGGGCACCATTCCTACAGTCAGCAAGCTCACAAGGATCAACAGCTAAAAACAAAACAATAAATGCCACATTGATAACTTGATATATATAGTCATATGTAGTTTATATGTATTATGTATATGTATATATATTGATGCACCACGGCAGATCGGGTATCATGTTGGCATTCTCAATTTCGAGGTAGAAGACGTTTTCTTCCAAATTATATAATGTGTGCAATGAAATATGACTAACTCAATGAAAATCATTCAGAAGTATAGGAAATTCATATTTTCTTGATTATGATAAACCTAATGGTCTTTCTTTGTATTATAATATCTCAATATGACCCATGGCCGACATAATACCTGATTTGTCATGGAGCATCACATATATATAGGGCAGAATGGTACAGCTATGGCTATGTGCACTAAAATGTCAACACGTTATGTGATTATTTTCATTGCTAATTTAGAGGATAGCATGTTATGTGTTTCACACCTGAAGCCACTACATTAGGGGCCTACTGTAGAAACATCAATATTTTCTTTATTTGGCCTCATGGAGAAGAGAGATAATTGGTTAACGGCACATCAACAGAGAGGTCACATTAGTGCCAGATAGGTTAATTATATTCAGGTCACTAAGTTAACGATACAAACAAATAAAAAGAATGGCCATCTGGGATAAATCCCTACTCTTTACAAAAAGATGGCCAAAATACAATAACTAGACACATAGTCCTGCCCCGGGACCACCATTTAAGGTCTTCATCCGATGGACGCCCCATACCAGGTTTAGCCTCTAAACCGACATAGTTACCGGGGTGTGGCCACTGTCATACAGACAACTACATGGAGAAGATTCCCTTTCTACTTTTATTTTGGCCTGTAATTAAGTATATCCTACTATCAAATTTATATCAGAGTTATCTGATTAACAGATTCCCTTTCTTGGTGTTATGGGTAGTTTCAACAATGATACAATCAATACTACTTTATTCTGCAAACCCACTGATGGGTGTATGATATCTTAATTTCGGTAGAACTTTCTTACCCTAGGGATCATAAGCTGTCGATTGTGTATCTCCGTGAATACGGACTAAATGCATCTGCTCGTCCAAAATTGAGAATGATAAACATCTTAGCAACTCGTCCCTATTTGCTAAATAGTGGTTACCCAATGTACCTGATAAAAGGTGGTATCTGCAAAGCATCCACCATAAGTTGTGAAGATCTTTTGATATACAGATATAAGTCTGTAAATACGCTAATTCCCTTGTTAAACAGATATGGTACATAAGCTGGTAGGTCATGAATTTGACTCATTGAAGTCCGATGTGGCCATTGGTGACATATTTAAGGACCCACTTTTAATTGCGAGACGGCAACCGCCCAATCTTAAATCCCTTCTCACGTCATCCCGATTACCTAATATGACTGTCAATGATAACATTTTTTTCGAAACATTTATTCAACTTTACTCATCACCACATATATAATATAGTTGTGTTACAAACTTCACCCATGCACATTTACTTTAATACTGATGTAATAAATTAAATATAATGAAAACATACCAATAACAGAATCTTCTTCTAACTAATATGTAAATTATTCACGAATATATCATCTAGAAAGGAAATCCTGTTATTATTGCTATTTTTTTCTGCAATGCAATATTCCACTTGTAAGTGAAATTGATAACATGATAACTTTCAATGTGGGAAACCCAGATGTCAGATATGTAACATTATAATTACTGACCAAGTTTTCAGCCCACCAGGCACTAATTGCCATATTCAATCCTCCCCATCTTAATTGTGACAGCATGAATGTTGTTTTATTTGTTTTGTTGCAACATATATGATAATAATAATTATGTCGACCAGACAGGTCTTCAATTAGATTCTGTTTAAATAACCAAAAGAAGACCATCTAGGATCAGGCTAAAATATACCCAGTTTCAAAACACTTCAACGAACCTTGCCACAACTTATCAAATTTACGCTGTATACTGATAGGTTCTGATTATGCTTCTCATAATAAAAGGCTTAATTCAGAAAGTAATTAAGTGGATCCTGAAGCTTAATTCTATTCAAAAGTCATAATAACGATCTTGAAATCTTGAATATTTTTTTCTTTTGTGAATAGCCACTAGTATACGATCATCTGCTTGATGTTCCGTCCACTTGCTGTTCCGTGTATAATATAGGAACATGATCAACAATCCTATGATCCTCATATAAATGAGAGGACGGTGCTAATAAACCGCACAGTCACAAAGCAGCTGCTAAAAACAATCAGTCAATCAAACAAATTAGATTTACTAGTAGTTAAAAGTCTATCGGATTGAGGCTTTGTGTCATACATAGCACTATTATATATGGCCTAAATGCATTCAATTGATTCAATCTCCTTTGGGGAATAGTATTGAGTATATTATATAGTAATTTGTTTTACATTCCTTTGAACTGAGTGTACTGTATGATCTGCTGTATAATAATATTGATACTCTTTACTATATACTTCAGAATGGTTATTATACACAGAAGTATGTATGCAACTTGTATAGTAAAAAAATATCAAGTTTTGTTTTGACTTAAAGTAAACAAGCTGCTCAATTTGTTTGATTTATGTTGATACATACTAATGCTTAAAAGGTCACCGCATGACCCCCTGATATTTTTGGGTAGTTTGGATAATGACGTAATGCATTTTATATAATAGACTGTACATTATATATTTCTCACATGGTTTAACATGTTGATGAAGGACACAGTTCTGTCAGAAATATACACAATTTTGCTGTTAGAATTCCATTCTGTGCTCTTATTATGTCATTAGTGTTTTGATAATAGAGTATTTCTCAAATATAAATATATATACAAATATATATATATTTGGCTAATCCTTGAATACGGGGATGTTAGCATAATTCAGACTTTTGCATAAAGGGGGATTTGGGGGCTCCCCGTAACATTTGAGAAGTATACGTTTTCTGTGTTTTTTTCTGGTAGACAGCCATCTTAGCATCGCTGTAATATTGACAACAATCATTATTTGATACCGTTGTGAGCTAATGCAAGCGAGTAATCTTAGCTAAGACTTTGTGTTTCGTATATTTTTATTTGAGCGAAAGCATCATCGGAAGGGGAAAGTGTCGTTTTTCATTGATTATGATTTTGGTTTTTTTTCCGTATTTCAGGATTAACGTGATAAGGCCTAATGTTAAAAATATGATAAACTCGATCATTTTAATTTTAATGAAACCCGTTGTATATTATTACCTTCTTGACAGAATGGTCCTTGGAAGCATGTAGCACAGTTACATACATAGGTAGAACATGATGCATCCTGGGTACAGCCAGCACCGTTCAGACATTGGTGGTTCTCACACGCATCGCGCGCTGTACAGAGAGAGACAGAGAGAACAGAGAGAAATGAATAAATATAATATGGTGAAATGGAAATAAAATATTATATATCTGTAACCGATAATTGATAAGCCGCAAAATGCTTTGGTGCGTTGAGGGTCAAAGATATAAATAAGTTTTCAGTTTTTGTCTTACTGCATGAGCACGTGGAATATACAAACGGATGCAGAGTTCGCGAACTGCAACAGCAAAAGCTCTTTCTCCGTACTTAATAAATATATGTGATGCACCACGGCAGATTGGGAATTATATCACAAGTCCAATGGAATATGATCAACTCCATGAAAAAAATGAAGTAACTTAGAACATTTATATTTTCTTGATTTTGGTATAAAAATAAAGCTTAATGGTATCGTCTTTCTTTTTATACCAATATCTCAACGTGACCATGGACCGACATAATACCTGATCTGCCATGGTGCATCACATATTTCGTTATATCAATATTCTTACCATGCATATTCACATATACATACTATTTATTGTAAGCTTACTATTGATATCTACTTATCATGGTATAACAGATCTTAATATTTAAAATATTTGTTAGGCTTTCAACTGATTTAATTACTATTGAAATATTTTGCCACTTTGCCCATCTCTAAGATTATTTTTGAAATATTTCGCCACTTTGCACATTTGTAAGTTATACAGGCCTGCTATGATACAGGCACGGATCCGGGGCCTGATACGGTACATCTCTAAGATAAACAGGACTAATATGGTACATTAGGTTGATGGGTTAACAGACTGGATTACTTACAATCTTGACAGAATTGTCCAGTAAAACAGGCTGGACATTCACATGTATATATCTCACAATCTCCCTCCACTGCTAAACAGGCTGCTCCATTTTGACAGGAATTACTATCACAAGCATTGATCTCTGAATAAATATATAATAAAAGACAACAAATTGTGGTAAAACACCACCAGATATCAAAATAGTTCAAATTATGCTATCAATTCAATTATATTAATAATAGATAGATATAATAAGTAATAATCTCTTATAATCTTAATGAAGATATCAGTTAAATATTGGTATAATGTGGCTGTTTAACTTAATTTGTTTTAATTAAAAGCTGTTATTAAATTAATAATTAAATTAATAATTCACATTGTCATTCTGTCCATGCTATGTTTTAGTGTATTTACTTTCATGGTAGTCTGGGACCATATTCACAAAGAGTTGCGTAGGAAAGTTTGTACGCCAAAAACCTTAAAGTCTGTACGCAAATACGTAAGTGCTATTCACAAAACCTTTGTACAAAGTTTGTAACTTACGCTGTGTATGCAGAAGTAAAAGAAGTGACAATATGGGTTTGCGTAATGTTACGAACAAAATTAGTAACAAACTACTTTTGAGAATACGCCGTAGAGAAAATTACGTTGCGTAAGTAGACTTACACCAAAATATTAGTGTACACAAGCTTCGTGAATACGGCCGCTGAACATTTATGAAATATGTTTTGATCCTAAACTGAAGTTATTACTGCAGTGGAATATATTTTAAATGGGTTTGTCATTTATGGTTTTTACTCTTTCCATCGTATTTAGGTCTCTTAATGTACTTTCTTTCATGGTAGTACCATTTAGACATATTGAATATATTTTCTTTCCTAATCTGAATTATAAATGCAGAATATATTTTAAATGAGCTATATCTTGACAAATCAATAAAATAACTTAACTTAGGATGAATTATTACTACATTACAAATATTACCTTGTTGACAAATCACTCCAGTGAAGCACGCTGGGCATACACATGTAAACATGCTGAGGTCATCTATAGCACAGAATGCTCCATTTAGACAGGGATTAGGATCACAAGGGTTACCTGTTAAAATAAATATTAAAATATAAATACATCAATAGAGCATAAGAGTGTAACAGTACTTAACATATTATTAATTGAATGATTCAGATAACTGCACCAAATAGATCATAAGAGTGGAACAGTACTTATCATATTATTAATAGAATGATTCATTCATTCATAATAGTTATTTGTAGTGCAATGCTGTTGTTGTTGTTGTTGGTTGTGCTTAACGGCTCATTTCTTCAATCTTATACGCTGAATATATCAAGTGAGAAGGAAACACGTACCATCTTGTAATGGATGGATTGATTAGGTTTCCGAGCCCTTTTAGATATATACCAGTTGGAGCCACTGGAATATTTGGTATGACCAAACTTCTAGTGATTCATATCCATTGCCCCCTATCACCATGTAATATAATAAATGATTACAGGCTAGGATAGGAATCACTCCGAGTCAATATCATTGATTAACACCATGTGGCTTCAAAGTTAAAATTTTATAAAAATTAGACTTTTCCACAGGAACACATGTATGTAGGTCTATTAATAGCTATTATTCTGATTATGTTCAAGCTTGAAATTAAATGTTTGAAGTGGCAACTCCATTCTTGCTGGACATTACACAACAAGTTATTTTCAGAACATACATCCCCCTTCCCCCCACTCCACTTGGCTTGCAGGCGGATGCTCTAACCATTGAGCCACGCTAGTGCAATGCAATAACACACTGTTGTAATACATAATGTATACCCATTACTACAGTTATAACTGTAACATATATGGGTAGACTGTCTAAGCAGAGGCTTACATCATATCAAGTAGAGTGTCTAAGCAGAGGCTTCTATCATATGGGTAGACTGTCTAAGCAGAGGTTTACATCATATGGGTAGACTGTCTTAGCAGAGGCTTCTATCATATGGGTAGACTGTCTAAGCAGAGGTTTACATCATATGGGTAGACTGTCTTAGCAGAGGC
>JAODAI010103095.1:0-11472 GCA_027575025.1 Scotoplanes globosa | reverse complement strand
ATATATATAAATATAGGAGTGGTCCATACTGATATGATAAATGAAATACAAGCGAATATATATAGTGAAAACATAGCAGTGCTAGCTACGAGCAGTGAGGTAAGGTGCATTAAGAATTGAAAGATATACTGGCTGCTGAAAATATTTTGCACGGACTGTTGTCAAAAGCAGTTTATAAACTTAATTCGGAAATTAATAGGAATCCAGTGTAGTTCCTTTAATATTGGAGCAACGTAGACTGTTTTTCCTTTTGTTTTTCACGATTCGAGCAGCATTATTTTGAATTCTTCGCAACTTGTGTATACATTGATCAGACAGTTAGAATAGTAACGAGTTAAGGAAATCTAGTTCAGAGGTCACAAAGCCAGGAATCAGATTTTCACATGTTCGTACCTTTAACTGCATGGCCCCCTCCGAACATCTCACGACTGCATTGCAACCGCTTCGAATATGATTTTTTCCTCCTACGCCTTTTTCTGTTAATGTCTTGCGCACATTTTTTGAGACCATATTTGGGATCATAGGTCCCTGTTGGCGAGTTGTGCAACATTTAGTAGGCTCATGTCACAGATATCGTATTTTTTTACATTATATCAGTATATAACGTATACTATACAAGAGATTAAAGGGTATTGTAATGTTAATCTCTAATTGATGGACCAATACACTGATCTAAATGTTTAAAAATTTACGTAAGACATCTAAAGAACTATAAGCAATACAATACATAAAACAATAAAATACATAAGAAATTAAACAATATAATACATAAGAAATACATTGAAATGCATGCAAATGTATTAAAATTAGTCTAAATTAGCATGTTAATACAAGATTTTCAACAGAGAGTGGATTATTTTTTCATACAAAGTCTATTCCTAGATTGTCTAAACATTTTACACATTATTTTAAGAAATAATGGCTTTTTCTTGAAAAATGGTCGAAATTTGCATATCACTCACTCACTCACTCATGCGGACGCATCCGAGATAGAATTCACAATGCGATGCCAGGAGTCCCTGTCCATCATCAGCTCCGGAAGGTCCTCGATTACTTGGTTAGTGCCTCGAGTAACACAGTCTATGTAGTTGATTGGTCTTCATCCCCTGGACGGACACGGCAGTCTCATACAGATTACATCTTTTAATGATTTGATCTTTGCCTCGATAACAGTGGCCGGCAAAACTGGCTCTTCGTTGAGTGACCACAGATGATATTGGTGGAATACCGTTATAAATAAATTTTAGCCTTGGGTTTGTTCTCACGCCATGAAATATTCTGCACCCTCATTAACAGTCGTGTGTACGTGCCATCCAGTCGGTCTTCGCCTATTGCGCAATCAATTATGCAATAATTACACATTTTAGCCATTTCTGCAGGATTTTTTTCCGCCATTGTGGTCATGACATGATTATTTGTGTGCATGCAAATTGTCAGGCCGATCGGTGGTACCGTGGCCGAGATCTTAGGGGGGGAGGCTGATCCCTCCAGTGCATTCAAGCCTCAAAATAGCTCATGCAGTGCTGTTAGGATTAAGCATGTTCTCAAAAGACCAATGTGCAGAGTTACGCATTGGTGTTTACATGACTATCAAGATTCATATCGGTATCAAACAAAGCCTAAGATTCCCTACAACTGAAGGAGCTGACAAATAGTCTGCACCAACTGTAAGATTAGGTAACTTGTCAATGGTGAGTGAAATTTGGATTGAAAAAAGATAATTTTAGATATGTGACCACGTCACCCCAAAAAGTAGGGGTTTGTCTGAAAATATAAAAGTAATTAACATCGATAGAAAAAGTTTTAAAAAATTATAAACAAAATATTTTAAATTTTTCTTGTGTTTGTTAGATTTGATAAAAATATGTTTGGCCGAAAATATAATGCAGTAATATTTTTGGGTAAAATACTAATTAAGTCCATACTTTGCCAATTACGACGTCTACCAATCAATCACAACTTATCCCATTCTTTTCCCCCGTTACCCCTCCCCTTTTCTCAGCCGTGATCGAAACGCCACCCGAGGTGTCCGACTGCCCCGAGTCGTTTGTCCTCGAGGCACCCCGCGGCTTGAACCAGGTCGCCATCTCGTGGATCGTGCCGCAGGCGGTGACCAGCTCGGGGGCCACACCCTTTGTGAGCTCAACCCACCTGCCCGGGGACGTCTTTGTCGTACCCTCCACCACCAGGGTGTCGTACACCTTCACGGACCCCGCAAACAACCTACAGGATAACTCTTGCGTCTTCGACATCACAACCAGTAAGTTTATGCCCCACACGGCGAGTACTGCCTACCCGATGTCGGACCCGAGGTCCGTTCAAATTTCATTCGGATCGATTCTGAATTACCTGTGTTAATTGATCTTTTGTTGATAGAGCATTGGACTTATGATCGCAAGTTCAGGAGTTCGAATCCGGAGTGATGATGATTTTATTCCAGTGGCTCTAGCTGGTATATCAAAGGCTTTGGCTGGCTCATATAACCGCTGCGTTGACAAGGGCCAGTAAACCTATTCATTCATTCATTGTGCGTCTTCGACATCACAGCCAGTAACTTTTTTGCGATAAAAAGTTATTGAATGATGCTGACCTTGTGCAAGTGTGAATGATGCATTGGTACCCTATTGTGGTGATTGTGTGGTCTTCCACCCAGCCTCGCCCGACCATATAACTTTCCATTTTACATGAACGCATGCATGCGCAGTGAGATGATAATACTGTGCCGTACATCATAGAATACATTCGTTACCTAGAAGATTAAAGCATGATCAATAACCCAGTGATCCTGCGTCCTGTTTCACACAGATTATTTGCGAATCTTCGTAAGTTCAATCTTCGTAAGTATTCAAGGACTTTTATTTACGGACGATTTAAATGTTTGTAGGACGACTATTAACATGCGAATGTGGGTATTTTGGCTTCCGCCATTATAAAATACTCACAGTTTCTGACCGTTTACTCTAACTAGTCTTCTCCGATATTGACAGGAATTTAGATATCGATTGCTGGACCGTATTTAATGTTAATTTTAGCACAGCGATTTATAGCGCCGTCTTCGAAACCTGTGTTTTAGTCAAATTAGTCAGTACAAACATTAATTTATGCATACTCACGATCAGACGTAAACTTACAAACGATGTCCGCCAAAGTTTTAAACAAATTCTTCTTAAATGGATTTGTGACATAGAACTTACAAATATTTGTAAATTTAAAGGCTATTTCAAAGTTACGTACTTTTAATCTTCATAAGTCCCATTTGAGAATGTACATAAGTTTTGTGAAATAGGACCCTGGACGACGCAATTACCGCAGATCTACAAATAAACGGTTCACAATCAATTAATCAATTGTCTTTTGTATATCCCCATAAACTGATTGGCTCCCACAGCATGCCGCCGGCTTCATTGTACACTGCATCACGGGATAGGCTCCAAGGAGAAGTCTTCAGAGAAAACTAACTGCTAGCTACCCTGTTTCCACACATACAACGACATGGAAACTGTATGGGTCCAGGATAATTTCCCTCGATAAACGGTTCCCGCCGGACAGCTTCCCCCCAAAACAATTTCCCTAGACAAATCCCCCCTGAAAAAATTCTTCTGGAAAATTTCCTCCATTCTAATTGACTAATTGTCCCTATACAATTACTCAAACAATGATCCCGTGACTTTAGTCGGGGGGGTATTATTTGTGGGATAATTGTCTGGCAGGAATTTTTTCAGGGAAAAAAGTATCCCAGGAAGGAATTTTCCTGATACTATACAAACTCTATAATGTAAAATTGTAAATAACTTGTATTTTGTAAAATTTTCAGCCTCCCCACCACCTGTCCAGCCACCCACCGTGGTCGGCTGTCCGGCCGATGTGTCCATTGCGGCCAACAACGCGGATTCAGTGGCGGTCAGTTGGACCGAGCCTTCGGCCATAAGCAACTCGGATGGCGGTTCGGTGACCGTCCAGTTCACGCACGTCAGCGGCACCGCATTCCTCGTTCCGTCCTTCACCGAGGTGATATACACGTTCATCGACTCGGTCAACGGCCTGACCACAGACTGCAGGTTTACAGTGATCATCAGTGAGTTTGAACTCTGACCTTTACAGGGCTCGAAATAAGAATCGAAAGGGGCCAGGCCAAAATGGCCAGATTAGCATGGCAGACAGTTGTAACCACGGAGGGGGCCCCTCATAGCACAGAAAGTCAATGCAAAATTTGGCCTTCGGTGTACAATTATTTTGGAGGGCATCAAGGCCAAAGTGAAATAGGCACGGAGGCCATGACCTTCGGTGCCTCCGGTTATTTCCAGCCATATGCCTTAATACCACTATCCCAACTATCTTATCCAAGTCATTCATTCAATGATTCATTCAGCCGTCCATCCATATATGTGACCTGCTCTGACATAATGAGTCCAGAAGTGTCCAGAATAATAAACTTGGATATTGTTATATTCAATTATTACATACAATTACCTTTCATTTGGTGCGTATGTATCCTTATCATGTTTATATCTAACTTTACTTACCTTTCAAAGCAACATGATGGTAGTGTAATGTTTTGAGGGAAATCTGTATAGTGTGTGATTTGTATTAGGTTAGGGGCTACCGCGCACGTTAACGCGCACACATGTCTACGTATTTCCACCTGTGAGTCAATATCTCTCTTTGCAACTTGCTACTCATTTTGTCTAATGCATGTCATAAATGTGATGCACCACGGCAGATCGGGTATGATGTTGGCGTTATCGATTTTGAGATACAAGAGGCGTTCCTCAAAAAATATCATTTGTGAAAAGCAATGTAATAAGCAATGTGATAAACAAATTTCAGTAACCTACAACTTAACCAGTTAGTTTTCTTGATTTTGGTATAAAAATAAAGCTAGAGGTGTCATATTTCAGTTTACTCTAAAATATCAACCGACATATCACCCGATCTGTCGTGGTGCATCACTTTTGTCAGTGCAGGTCACATATGTGATTCACCACGGCAGATCGGGTATTATGTCGGCATTATCGATTTTGAGATACAAGAGCTAGGTTTTCCTCAAAAAATATCATTTGTGAAAAGCAATGTGATAAACAAATTTCAGTAACTTACAAAATAACATTTTCTTGATTTTGGTATCAAAATAAAGCTAATGGTGTCATATTTCAGTTTACTCTAAAATCTCAACCGACATATCACCCTGATCTGTCGTGGTGCATCACATATATATGTGTTGCACCACGACAGATCAGGTATTATGTCGGTATTCTTCACTTTGAAATGGAGGGAGATTTTCCTCAAAAATAGATCACTTGTGCAATGGGATATAACAAAGTAACATAATTAAACAAATTAAACAAATTAAAAAAAACTAGATATTTCATATGTTAAACAGTAATATCTCAATATGAACAAAGACCGACATGGTACCTGGTCTGTCATGGTGCATCACATATCCATACATTCAGGCAATGACTAATTTATGAATGTATTAAGCCATTCATTAATATAGACATTCATTCACCCTCTCTCTACCTCATGAATCCACATCATTGGCCGAAGCCCTCCACCTCCCTTTATCCATAGCCATTACCATTCAATCTCCATCCACACCAGCTCTCCTAAATTCCCTCTCAATACAGTCCTTCCACCTCAACCGAGGTCTCCTTATACCAACATCCTCTTGCGACATCGCCATATTCGGCAATCGCCCACCGTCCATCCAGACAACAAGACCAGCCCACCTTACATGCCCCTTATCACCCTCTTTGTAAGACTCCTAGTCATCCCAATCTTCCCTCGGATATCAACCAACCTTTCCTATCTACCCACTTATCCACCCGTCCAATTATTTTCGCAAACTTGGAGTCGCTACTGCTAAGCACCAGACAGAGCCATAGTATAAATACATGCTGGAATAAAACATGTACCCAAGACTTTCCCTTTTAATTTCTGTGAAAATATGCCTGTCTGACATAATCCCCTCTTCATTTCTCCAGGCCAGATCCCCCGACTGAATCATGTTACGCACCTCCCCATCCGACCGCCCATCCCCAGAAATCATTCTCCCCCAGATACGCAAAACTATCCGTCTGCTTATTACCTTTACCTGCAATAGTTATACCCAGCTCCTGTCGCTCCATGCCCACTGATAGCACCTCTGTCTTATCCAGGCTCATATGTAACCCATCCATTTAATTATAATATTAATACACCCATTCATTCTTCTTCCATGCATTCATATATCTATTTAGTCATGCGTTAATTCATTCATTCGTTCATCCATTGATCCATACATTAATTAATTAATTTATTTATTTATTCATTCATCCATTTATTATTACATTAATTAATTCATTCATCAATTACAAAATTGAATCTTTAATTAATTAATTTTGTGGACTGATTCATTCAGTTTTCCATACAGTAATTAATGAATTAATTGATTAACTGATTCGGTGGTCCATTCATTAATTAATTGGAGTTGGTGTGGTAGCCGAGTGGTATAGTCAACAGACAGTGATTGCGGGTTTAATTGAGTCCTGTCGTGGTCGTTTCTTGTTGTTTGCTGATTACAGGTTTGGATCTTCGCTGTCGTGGCTGTGTCCTTCCTTGAGTAAGACACTTTAGACTCAAACGCTCACCCCGTTGCTTCCATTGTTTATCTCCACCCAGGAGTAATTAGGTACCTGGTATCTGATCAGGACAGCGCCTTTGGATGTATTGTACAAAAATTGGCGCTATATAAATTCATGAATTATTATTACATTAATTTAATTAATTAATTCATTCATTCAGAGGTGCATACATTAATTAATTAATTCATTGATTCATCCATTCAGTGTTTCATGCATTGGTTAATTATTTCAAATAAAATCATTCAGTGGTCCATACATTAATTAACGAATAAATTCATTCAGTGATACACATATTAATTAATTAATGCATTCATTCGGAGGTCCATATATGAATTAATTTATTCTGAGGAGGATGTACGTACATTAATGAGTGATTGTATTCATCCAGATCAGATGTCCATACATTAGAGGGCACACCAAGTTTGTAAATAATGGTAGTTGATGCCATAGGGCAGCCAATTATCTACACAATCCTTCAAACTAGATATATATTCCTTTATATTACATAATTATTGTCACTAATTATGGAAATGTACTTTTCTGATGTTGTTGAAATAAAATTTGAAAATTGAAAGTGAAGTTTCAACTTGAAAGGTATATGGTAGCTGGTATTTTGAAGGACATTATGGCGTGAAGTAAGTCGAATTATGAAATCATCGGTCCAATATATGTACACACTCAACACTTCTTTATATATATTTCAGTATATTTCCATATTTCTTTCATATAATGTCATACTAGTCGCGATAAATTGGTGTTTTGGTAATAATATTTGTGTCAAATTGCTAAGAATAAGTAAATAATGTGTTTACGCATAGTTGTAATAACATGAAAATACAATGAAACACATACATAATTGGAAGTGCATGGGGGGGATAGGGATCAATGATGTCAAAATTATAGTTACTTCAAGTCAATTTTCAGTTCAAAATGGCAGCCTCCGTACATCGAGGCACGCCTAAGTTGAAACATCCACATTTTGACATGTTTTAGGGCGATTTCCACTTTGCTTGTTCCATACTGTACATGCTATATTAAATTACAGTATTATTATGAGAAGGTAGCAGTAAAGAAATGGGTATCTTTGACGTTTTAGTTGACATGCATTTTCTATATAAATTCAATTATTTGTTTACGGTGTATATGAAGAGTTTCATCGCAAAACGCGTTAAACGCCATTTTGAAAAAAATAGTTATACACCAGTGCATAGCTCTCAGGTTAATACACAACATAACACAAGAAGTATACAGAAATAATTAATTAGACACAAATTACAACACATTTTGCATTACTTTTTATAAGGAACTACATTAAAAATCTGATACAAAAGACCCGTTTACACAAAACGGCTAAAATGGATATATGGCGTTTTACGATGAAACTCTTCGTGTACACAATAACCGGATACTCGGGTGATGGTGATATCAGAATCTGGTATGCATACACAAAAGGTGTTGAATGCTATTTACACAATCATTGTCGAAAATCCGAGATAAAATCTTGATAAATCAATCAATCAACAAGCGACAGACTACATGCAATCCTAAGTCAAGTGTGTGTCACGCAATATTCTTTCAGTACTTTTTATCTTCGCCTCTGAATAAATATTGCATAAGTTTACAATAAATTGAAGGCTACTGTGAACACATATAATTATGTAACAAAAATAGTTATATTGTTTTTATTTGTTATTGTGTAACACTGAACCAGTGTTTACTGTCGCAATAAGGTAGCATAATTTAATAGACGGATCTAGATATCGTGACATCATTTGATTGAATTTAGCGATACGTGCACTACTATATACCGTCACACCCACCAATGAGGAATAACCGTTCCAGATTGGCTGATTTAACAGATGACAACGAAGCCGATTGGCTATATGTGTTTTATGGTTACCACTCAAACATAGCCCGTGCAGAAGGTATATATACCTACAACATAAAAGTAGTTCAGGTTGAGTATTCGTCTTCTGGAATACCGTTACATGGAGGAAGTTCCCCCAAATTGTCAATCTGGTATTTATGTTTCATCTTTCTTAGAGTAGTGACAGATGTTTTACCTTCAATATCATGCACATCACGCAATCGTATGTTTAACAAAAAAAAGCTATTACTATATTAGTTCTCCCTATATACATATATGGTTGCACTGTATCTGAAAGGTTACCAGAGCGAAGAAGAAGCAAGCACCATTAAAATAAATTACATTAAAACAAAACAAGCAATTTGCCAGATGTCGACGCCACGACTCTGTGAGCCAGTGAGGAGGACCAATAGGTCACACCTGCGGTATCAACTCTGGTTCTAACATAAACAAACAATAACTAATCTCTATGGGTATGTCTACTGAACTAGGTCTAACTCTATCCATTTCATGGTATAGCTACTATCATCGCGGAGAGAAATCCCAAGAAAATATAATTATATTCATCACTAAATTTGAAAACCGTCATAAACCACTTTTCTCTGCTTGGCATATTCGAAATAGCAAAAGTTACGAGTTTATCTCACAATATGCTACTTTATATATTTACTCGTTTTTAGTTAAAGCACCTTATTTACTTTACTTGGCATGCAATTTCATTATAGTGTGGTATACAAACACGCCATGACATAAGAACAGGGATGCGATTTACGGATCCGGCGGGCTGTGGCCGAGCGGATAGCTATTTTTTCCGGGCTATACCAGGAGAAACCTCATTTTTTGTAAAAGATTAATCGATTAGAAAACAGGGTTAGGGTTAGGAGTCAACTCCAATGTTGGTCCCCTTTGAGGGAATCGACATCCGACTTCAAAATATTCTGAAAAATGTAACATAAAGTGGTTCTGGACAAGTTGTTGGCGTTGTCCGTTTCCATCGATGTGATTGGCCAAATTGTCAAATTTGCCCTGGCGTAGCCTGGCAAAAATTACGCGAGCAGATAATGTTGATGGCTCTAAAAGCTATAAATCTCAGAAACTGGGAGGTCCAGGGTTTGAATCCTCGGTCGGGCCTATAGTAGTAGTAGTAGTAGTGTGGGGTTTTCGTCCGAGAGCAATCACGTTTTTTCATTCGAACGATTTTCTCAAATAAAAATAAATAAGAATTTGAATTTATGAATTGGATGACCACTCGACGTGAAGTTGTAATTTAAAAGGCTTTGCTTCTGCCACTTCGGTGGTCGCTTATAGCATCGCAAATTAAATAAGCCTTCCAGGCCGCGATTACATTATATTAATTATATACATATTTACAGTACGATTGAAATATACTTTAAATGAATAACTTCGCTCACTTTAAACAATAAGTATAGTAAAATTTGACTACATGGTAGACAACTATGCACCGACGCAAAAATAGTCAAAATATTGACTACAACATTGGTCAATTTTTACCATTAATAGGTAAATTTTAACCTAATAATGGTCAAATTTGACCAAGGTTGTAGTAAACATTTTGACTACTTTTGCGTCGGTACATAGTTGTCTATAATGTAGTCAAATTTGACTACTTCTTTTTTAGAGTGCGGAATGGTTGCAAAAATGTCGTCCTCAAGACAGTGGAAGTTACTTTAATACGTACTAATCGGTGGCTGATCCAGGATTTTTTGTAATGGAATAATTGGTGAATTGTGTAACGTCTATGCAAGAAAGTGAAAAATATGGAGGGGCGGACCCTGCTCCACCCCCTGGATCCGCGTCCGATAATATACATTATTAATGTACTGGTTGTAATAGGCTTTGTACACCAACATTGCATATATACTGGTAACTGGTATAGTTTTGAGAAATTTTGAGTGTGGGCATTGGGGAATGTCATACCAAAATAAAAAGGGACCATGTAAAATATTTGCAGACCGTTTTCGAATCAACCCCACAACCTCTTTCCAATCCAAACAATCAGACAATATGGATTTCTCTCTCATCGACAACTATCTGTTTACGATTATATTTCAGAACACATTATGTCATGTATGTGTGTAGTCCACCGACTATATATGACGGGTGCCCCACTTTTTAAGAATTTTAAATATAATGTGAGTTTATACGGCATGGTAATCACTCATCGTGAGGTTCTTATATTGTGCTTTTGCGTGGTAAATGTTTACATTTTGAACTGACTGACAGATGGCCAATAATGACCCCATACATCTGAAATGCATATTAAAATATACTTTATTAAGAAGCATATACCTACAGTACAGCTGTAGGGGGAGTACCACCATCATTTTGTTCAAAACTACATTTCAACGTCTCTATCATGATGTATTGATATAGCTTGGAAACTTCGATAGGTCCTGTATAATGTGCTTGTGAACATTACAAAAAAAACGGTATCTACCCAGAGGAATGAAGGATCTCCGAAATCTATGAGATTATTATCAGTAACTTTGGTATTTATTTATTTTACAGAAGCGATGAGACTATTGGCACTACTGGTGGTTATATTGGGGTGTGTCCTTGGGCAAGGCACGTTATCTGGATTGGTTCACCTTACCCAGGTGTATAAATGGGTACCTATCCTGTGAGGTGACTGGCGTTACAATAGTGTTGCGCTAATAAAGTGGCTGCATGCTAAAAATTGTGATACCTCGTTGATTCGGGTTACCAGTAACCAGGGTAATAGTGATAATCGCTTCGAAGCTAAAGTTGTTAAGCCCTATATAAATAAATGAATGAAAGCATTTATAACGCCCTCCTTCTGTATGCGTGCTCAGGGGGGCGGAAATACAACTAAGCAATAACAGTGAAAATAAAATGTTAAACCATATCATGAATTTTTCTATTGTATATATATATTGAAATAATAAAACTATAGTTTTCAAATGAAAATACATGTTTCGTTCTAAACATAGAACTTCCTCA
>JAODAI010102984.1:0-11473 GCA_027575025.1 Scotoplanes globosa | reverse complement strand
GGCTTAGACGGTGCCTTACTTATGCAAGGGCTTTATGAAGCGGTTGTAGCCCTTAGTGATCGGATGCCCTTCCTGACAGAGCAATCAAGACAAAGTACCTTGCTCAAGGATACACGCCAAGACAACCAGCAGTAGCGCTGGGATTCGAACTCGCGATCTCACAATCACGTGTCCTTGCCCTTGCTATCTCGACTCCCCTTAATAATAAATAAAAGTATTAATTTACCACGTGTTGCTGGATGAACCTACGCTTTACAAGGCACTTGATCTCCCGCAGTTTATACTTCATGACTGGGACCTGGGGAAACAAAAATATTATTCAGGTAACAAGTATTAATAAATCAGTGGCGTAGGCAAAGGGCGAGTCCCTCACCTCCGTGAGTAGTCAGGGGGTGGGGAATCAGTCGAGGGAAATAAATCTAAATTACTCTACCTCTTAAAAAGCATGTGGTACAACAAATTTACTGTGTAAACAGTACAAATTAATAATTATGTAGCGCTATACTTTGCTTCTAGTTTTCTTTCATATTTAAAAACGAAAAGAAATGCTTCAAACTGGATTGCTGAAACAGGAAAGTGGTAATTTTCGGTACTCTAAAAGGTGTTTTTGCCCCAAAATATTGTACGTTTCGCGCCGACTGAAGGGGAGGGCGCAGTAAATATATGACCCACACTCTATTGTAAAATAATAGCGGTCAATGCCAATACCCCAATCTCTGGTTGAGCAAATGTGCAGTTGTCCCCCCCCCCTGGTCATTCCACTGATATAATTGTCAATGTTTTGAAGATATCGTTACACACTGTCCTAGTATGCTAGGAAGTAAAGATTAAATGTAATAGCTAATCATGATTTCTGGTGATGGGAGGTCTGATGGAGAGGTGCGCAAAATGATTCAATCAGGGGCTCTGGCCTGGAGAAATGTAGAGGGGGTTATGTCAGGCACACTTCAAAGAAAGGAGAAGGCTGGATGGTAGGAGAAGGAAGGCTGGATGGTAACAACATACCCGGTACTACCAGAACTTTTATACTAGTATAACTCTTTTTAAAATTAGACTCCCAGCCAGTTCCCCCCCGCTCAGTATTCCCGGGGCCGGGATTGCGGTTTTGACAAGTACATCAATGGGTGACGCATTTCCAACGAGGACCGGGTTTGTTCGTCATGCACTCACGTTTTCCACATTGTTGAAAGGCTGGAAGTACAGCCTAGCCGAGGTCAGCAAAATACGACCCGGGTTGACAACCAATGGGGTGATCCGCTCCCCGGTGGTCTCCATGACGATGTCTTCAAACAAGTTGTCCAGGCGGCTGGTGTCGAACGGAATTCTGTTCTGTCTTGAAAAGACTATTGCAGCAATCTGGTGACGGGAATTCAAAAGTATTCATTTAATTATTTATACTCTTAACAGTATTTATTATTTATAAGAATATTATAGGCCCATTTGTAGGCCTACTACTGTGTACTATTTTATTAATTAGACATCAAGAAACTACAGCATATTTGGTAGTCTACAATCTATTATAGTCAAACTTGTGTAAATATAACATGGACTAAATGGCTTGTTGATTCCTTGCTTAAATAGCATGTGTCATATGTTAACCATGTGCCAAATATCAACTTAAGCTTATAATAATAATTTTAATATTATATGCTCCCACTCCTAAGAATATGAAGTGACTGATGCCATGCATGTAGTAAGGATCAGTGCTGTTAATGTGTAGTGCGAGTCAAACAATTGACTCATCGCATGATTATGACATTCAGATTTATTGTTATTCATAGTGTGTAACAGCTCATTTGCAGCTTAATGCCTATATAATCGTGATAATTGCCAGAGTTGTTTGTGGGGGCAAAAAAAATTATATTGCAGTTGATAGCTCCATGATTGGATACAATAGCTCGCCTGGACGTTACACACATCACTACACAGTGTAGAATGACTATGCATGCTGTACTGTATACAAGCTAGGTATAGTCATTTTATACACTAAGGTTTATTGCTTTATTACCTCAGACATGGATCTGGTTTGGACAAGCAGGCAGCCTCAGGCGGGATGAACTAGCCCTTTGTTGACATAGACAAACTGTCATAATCTACATAAACCACTTTTATTGTTAACTATACAATGTAATCAATTTGAAGAGAACTTCCATGGACATAAATATATAAGGGGGCCGGGTTCGTCATGTGATTTTAATAGGTCTTGGATCGACTACATTGACCTGGTTTAATGTGATTTAAAGTTTAAAAATCTCTATTTGATTTTATTTGTACAGAGGTGTTACTTACAAAAACTTGATATGCAAAATACCAGACCTTCATTTATAAGGAGCGCTGGCGCGACCACAAAAAGCGACCAATCAATTGCAAGCAAGAAATCAATTGCTCTCCTAGAAAAGGTTTTGGTTTTATTATTTTTTCTGAGGGTAAAACTCATGTTATTATGCTAATATTGGTCTGAAATCACAATGTGATATTAATGATATACACACCACCGTTACACTTGGACCTACTGTATTAGAAAGATAGACGTGAAAAATGTATGAAATGTTGAAGAGTGAATAGCTCTCCCTAAATGTCCCAGGAGCTCCTTTTACAGTTCTCCGGAGATTCTCATACGTGAAGGTCTGAAATACCATTGATTCTTGGTCTGTGTTGGCCAAGGTGGAGGCACGGTGCAGTTGGCAGGCAATGGCAAGAAAGTCCTCAGACTTGCAGAAGTTCAGGTCAAAGATGAATTTGCTGGTATTCTGAAATGAGACATTATGTCAATTGTTATATTATAGACACATTAACTAGTGAATTTGCTGGTATTCTGAAATGAGACATTATATCAATTGTTATATTATAGACACATTAACTAGTGGCGATAGCAAAGCAACCAGAGCTGAAATAGTCACATGGAATAAGTACAGTGGTTAAAAAAGTGTCAAAAGTTGAAAATGTTACATAGATCTATAAGTAGGGTTTAATACGAAAGCAACAAAACTTGATGGACGTTTTGTTGTCTGTTGATAAACCACATACTTTCCCGATTTAAGAAAAGGATTTGTATAATTATTGACGTAATGCTACAATATATAAATTCCTGGCCCTGTGTATGTTTGTAACCCCCCACATAGTTCACAGCTATGCATGGACGAATCGATACGTTGTACTTATGGTGACTTGTCGGCTAGTTGCCACGGGAGCCGTGACTGCTATTGACACACTTTCCTACCATAACTAAATGGAAACTTTCAACATCATTATGGTCACCGTTCCTTCTCTGTTATATAGCTCCAGAACATTGGAAGAAACTTCCCCACAACATCAGGGTTGCTCCAGATATCAATATTTATTGAAGTAGATTGAAGTCCCACCACCTTGACCTATCTATATTCAGTAGACTATTGTGTTTGACTGTCAATGCCACTGAAGGTTGGTGGCTCTAGAAGCTATGAATCTCAGCAACTGGGAGATCTAGGGTTCGAATCCCGATGATTTGGAACCAATTACTGATATGATATATATACCTGATTGAATTTGAAAGGCCCAATGACGTCGTCTTTCTTCATTTCCATTATTTGTTGGCAGTGTATAGCGATAACGTTATTCGTCTGCCTGAAATTTGAAGAACAATCGTTATAAATTAGACGGACAAAATGCTGTGCGCAAACTGAAATTAAAGTTTCATCAGCGTGCCATACTATAGAGTTAAAGCAACAGACATCACCTAAACTTGATCGATATTGAAACTCAACTTCCTTGATTGACAGAGGTATATGAGGCACCCAAAGCCTTCGCAATATAGACATCGTCATCCCGTATTCAAACTCCTGACCTTGGGGTCACAAGTCCAAAGAGACTCAACTTGATTGATTGATTGATTGGGTTTCCTGGCCCTTTTCAACGCAGAGGTTATATGAGCCACCCAAATCCTTTGATATACCGGCTAGAGCCACTGGAATATAAACCTTTAGGGACTCGATTACATCTCTGGTCTAAGGTTACAGGAAAATGGCATACAATCGATGTGTAGTGTTAAAATGGCATACAATCGATGTGTAGTGTTAAAATGGCATACAATCGATGTGTAGTGTCACCAAAAAATGGTGAGCTAAAACCTACAATGTAACAATATTTTTGGGGAAATAAATAAGACGTAGAATATAACACATGACATTGTTCCTGGTCGTATTATTGAACTCCCTGTATAATTTCCTTTCACAAAAAAATATCTACTTTTACTTTTGTATGGTTTTGCTGATAAATGATCTTTTTGGAATGTCGGCAGCGTAGGGTCAGCATCTCCAAAACATGTGGCCAAAATGTGGTCTGCTACAACGTTATCATGCAGCATATAAAGGGTTTTGGTTGAAAGTTGAGATTTTGTTATATCATAATTCTGTAGTTTGAGATCTTTAAGATTATATATAATTTATTAGGCATCGGGGTAAGACACTGGTTGACAAGAGTTCATAAGTGTGAAAGTTAAGTGCTAAATGTGCAACAAACAATTTAGTAATATGTAATATGTGACACACTATGGCAAAACGGGTATTATGTCGGCAATTTTCATTTTGAGATAAATGCATATAATTATAATCAAATTGATGTCATTTTGGTCAAAATATCAAATTGAACCATTTTCAACCTGCTTAATTCCCAATGCGTTGATTATCATGAATCAGGTTTTGAAAAAATGGCAAAAATTGAGATTAATTTAGAGTTTTGTAAAAAACAGAAAATGAAGGCGCTGTTCAAAATATCACATATATCACATTAATATCACATTAATGTGCATAAATCTAACTACATTAATTAGAAAAGTTTTTATTAATAATAATTCCATAATATACATTATTATTTAAGTTGAAAATGTATGACCATTATAATTCCTATTATCATTTAAGAATTTGAAACCATTGGACAACATTTTTTATTGAATGTAACTTTGAATCACGCATGAACTTTAACACGTGATTTCTAGTCGTTGTCATTTAAATTTTACCTGAAAATGGACACTTTCACATCCAATATGATACACCTTCCAAATATCATAATTTTATGATGTATCAAAATAAAAATAACAAACTCATCCTTAATATCCCAATAAAATCACAATATTGCCGGTGGCTGACATAATAACTGAATTGCCATGGTGTGTCACATATTATTAAGTAATTTTCTACATTAAGAGTAATATGACACAACTTTAACAACTTTCTGATAAATACCCATAGTGTCCACATTACCCCCCCCCCTCCACAAATAAGAATTTTCATAATTCATTGACGTCTCAAAAAGTACATTTGCGACATTCCGCCAATTTCTTTGGAGCAGGTTACATCTGGGAAGGAAACTCTGAACCTCCAATTCTTGCATAAAACCAATCTTCCTCAGCCAATCCAAATTCTGGGCCCTAACAACTTATCTTGAAGAACAGATTGATGCCTTTCAAAGAAATCTCCTCGGAAAACTACTAGACATCAAGTGACTGGCAATTCAGTTATTATGTCAGCCACAGACAATATTATTCTACGAGAGAAGTTGTTAGGACCCAGAATTTGGATTATATGTGTCATAATTATATTACTCTTAAAGTAGAAAATGACTTAATAATATGTGCAGCAATTTCTAAGTAAACTAATTTGAGAGCAACATTGTGAAATCATAATTTTAAAAGGAAAATAAAGAAATGGCATTCTCAGCGTTTTACATTGCACCAAATTGAGATCTGATGCGGTACATCAAAGTTTGTTTCCAGGGGAATAAAAATAAGGAGTGCTAAATACGATACTAACCTATAATTTTGTAAATTAACCAAGGTACCGTACCCTATGGCATGCACAGTGCTGTGTTATTGTTACAAATAAATAGTGTGTGATCATGAAGCAATTTTTTTAATATTTTAATTTATTCGCCTGGTTATAGTACGGTTAGTAAATTCCATGTAAAGGCCTGCCACCACATTTTGTCTTTTGAAAGTTATGGATTAAATGTAAAATAAAGTTAACATCAATAATTAGTAATTATCTGTGACATATCAAAACTTTAATACCTACAGAAAACATACTTATGCTTTCCATATAACATATTTCCCCCGTCCCCCCCCAATTTTTATTTGCGCCCCAATAAATCAAATAGTACATTTGTGACTTTACATTATCTATGTGGTGACAAGTCACATATGGTTGAAACACTCTCTCTCTATGTATCAATGAAGTCTTACTTAGAATAAAAGTCATCTTCACAAATTTTTTCGCACTTCTGAAACGGAAACTGCAATGAAATAATATGACAAGAACAAGGTTATTAAGGCAGAAATAATCATGATGTTAAATTACATCTTAGCAAGTATTTTGACCTTCACAAACAAGTTTTGAATGTTATAGCTATTAAGCAGGATGTTTGAACAACAGATGCCCTCCTTTATAGCTTAGCTTACAGATAATCCACACTTTGTCAATGAAGATCAACAGGTTTATGTTGCAATGAACTAAGCAAGCTATGTACTGCAGAACAATAGACAGGAAGTTGTTAAGTTGGTAACCGATGTGTAAATTACCAATGCATTAACCCTATCAATGCCATCGTCCCATATATGGGTACTCTATAAATACATATATCCAACTTGGATAAAACTGCCCCAGTTCGCCATTGTTGCATATGTGTGACGAGCGTACATTGTACGTTAAGTTCTCCCCCTGTGAGCTTCATAAAATTTCCCATCTAGTGATGTGCAGGTGATTCACACCGGTTCACATACAAAATCAGGGAATTCAGTTACAACGTTACAACGTTAACACGTCAGACTTAGGTATAACATTGCGAGAATATGTTTGAGGAAAATGCTGATGGGGAGCTCGTATTCAATAAAGTACAGCTACGATATACTGGTCAACGTCATTAGTAGGGCGTTAACCCCTCCACTGCTAAACCGTATTATGCCAATATGACGCTGTGTGCTGAATACCGTAATACAGTATGTATATATACGCGTACATGTATACAGCACGTAGAGTACAAGTATATAACACTGTATATTTGTATGGTGTTAGCAGTGAACGGGCTAAATAGGAAAATGCTGCCAGTTTTGGATTCACAGTCAAAACTCTCGGCAGGAAAGTAGTAGTTATTGATTGATTGGTTGATTGGTTGATTGGTTGATTGGTTGATTGGTTGATTGATTGATTGATTATGTTTTTGACACTTTTCAACGAGTCACCTAAAGCCATCATACCGCAGTATGTATTTATAGACGGACCTGCAGTGTGCTGGCTTGTCTGTTATCGCAAATACTGGCAGCTGATTGGTCAGCAATAACAATGGGCAGAGCACTGTACTGCTGCTGGCCAAGTTCTGTTGTTGTGTACAGCGCTAATACTGTACTGGAGAGCATCCTGCATAAATTGATCAAATTATACTGTACAGTGTATAGTACTATGGCTACAATGTATAGCCACTTGATAGTGTGTAGGCTATTTACAATTATTAAGGAGAATTAATCACGCACAGGTCTACGAACCACTTTAGGTGCGTTTAGGCGTGAAGACCCGACATCCCCCATTTTGTCCGAAATTGGGCGGTGTGTTCATCCCCTGTGAGCTTCAAACCGGTTGCAAACAATTCCCATATAATGCTTCACAGTGTGCATACGAGTATGTCAACGGTGTCAGCACGTAGAGTACAAGTATGTATGGTGCTAGCAGTGAATGGGCTGAATAGGAAAATGCTGCCAGTTTTGGATTCATAATCAAAACTAACATACAGTCGTTGAATAGAATGTATTCAATCTTTTGAACTCATGATGAAATAGTTTTAACCAGTGAACTCAAAACCACTCATTATTATTATAATAGACGTTCTGCATGTTCATTTCATCAAATTTTGCAGTATTTATAATATAAAAATAGCCATAGCTACAGGTATACCATTGCCGATTGGTTGATTAAACAGTTAACTACACAAAGACCATTTGGCTGTGTGCACCATAATACATTCATCTGCATAACCTCTGTAACAAACAACCCAATAACCCACCTGTCTGACACAGTCACTACATTAAACATCCACTCCCACATTCTATTCAGACCAGAATAAGCCTTTGTTGTCATTCTATTCAGGGTGAATCATCCTTTGTCATTCTATTCAGGGTGAATCATCTTTTGTTGTCATTCTAATTAGGGTGAATCATCCTTTGTTGTCATTCTAATTAGGGTGAATCATCCTTTGTTGTCATTCTATTCAGGGTGAATCAGCCTTTGTTGGCATTATATTCAGGGTGAATCAGCCTTTGTTGTCATTCTAATTAGGGTGAATCAGCCTTTGTTGTCATTCTATTCAGGTAAATCAGCCTTTGTTGTCATTCTATTCAGGTAAATCAGGCTTTGTTGTCATTCTATTCAGGTAAATTAGCCTTTGTTGGCATTATATTCAGGGGATTCAGCCTTTGTTAGTCCAAGTGGATTTTCTAAAGGAGGTCTAACATTGTCAATTTTATGACAAAGTACGTAAACAAAACAAATAAAGTTACCCCCTCTGACATTATCCCAAAGGTCACGGACCATGCATGTGCTTAGTGTGTAACTACGAAATAGCTTATTGTGTGAAACGTGGTCACATGGGTTATTAAAAAACAGGGATCTTATTTAATTATTTACAAATCTTCGTAAATCTAATTTTTGTAAGTAATTAAGAAGGATGATCGTTCTTAACTCTCGAACGATTAAACTTTGTTAGTTACAAACTTTTATTTACAAACAATTTAAAAGTTTGTAAATCGGCTATTAATATGTGAATGTGGATATTATTATTATTTTGTTTCCGCCAATATGAAATACTCAGTTTCTGACCTTTTACTCCGCCCAGTCTTCTCTAATATTGATATAGATATCGATTGCTTGAATATATCTAATATTAATTTTAGTACTGAGATTTATAGCGCCGTCTTCGAAACTTATGTTTTAGTCAAATTAGTCAGTACGAACATTACGCATGCTGACGATCACACGTAAACTTACAAACGTTCAGCCAAAATTAAGAACGAACACTTTTCCTAAATCGCTTTGTGACATAGAACTTACGAATCTTCGTATTTTTAAGGGTTATTTTAAAGTTACGCACTTTTAATCTTCGTAAGTACCATTTACGAATGTTTGTAAGTTTTGTGAAATAGGACCTCGGTATCATAATCTATGAGGGACGTCTCATATATATAGGTGTATATACATTTCAGTAAGTCTTCTTAATTTCCAATAGCTTGATCTCTCCATGTATGGGACCCATCATTTCAAAACCAGGGATATTTTGTTTACGTATTGTTCAGCAATTGTATCACTGAAAAGTTGAAAAATGGTACAAATGTGAGAAAAAAATGTTAAAGAAAGAATCATTAATGCATTTACTTTTGTTACTCTAAATTTGAATATGGAAAATTATAAATTTATCGGTATGTTTCCTTCAACTGTTTTACCAATAAAATGAGTCCAGATGTTAATTTTAGTGATGGTATAAATTGGCCTTAACGTCTGTCACTCCCCCTACGGGGCTTAGACGGTATGCAAGGCCTTTTATAAGTGCGACGTAGCATTTTATGACCGGATGCCCTTCCTGATGTCAACCAATGGCCCTTACGGGCTCAAACTCTCAACCATAGGATCGTGAATCCAGAGCAATACCACTAGACCACGGCGGCTACTACATATAAACATAAATTATATGACGTTTTGCCAATATCCTTGCTTTCGGTAGAATTGGTCACAAATTGATACCGTACCTTCATCAGTGGCTGAGATAAATCTTGTGGATCAAAAACTAAGCTCTTTGAGCAGACCTTTAGTCTTCCTCTGTGCTTCCTAGAAGAGAAAATTAAAACCACGGACAACGGTTATAAATCCTGGTACTGTAGCTACAAAACACTTCTATTCAGCATACAGGGTCCAAAAGTAACGGCGCCACCAGAAATTCAGGAGGCCCACCAGAGGACCTGCCTTTTTTTAGGGGGAGGGGGGGATTTCAGTGATGTGTGATGTGCTAAATGATACAAAATCATTGGCATATAGATCTACACTAGTCTACATACATTTAGGATATTTATTTGTGCACATGATGTTACCATCAACACAATATCAAACTAAACATTACCAACGTTAAAATTTACAGTAAAAAATAATTTGCTTATAAGAATTAATTTTAATTTCAAATTAACACAACTTGAACATTACACAAAAATAATGATTGAAAAGTTTGATAGAAAATTGTATCATCAAGAAGGTACCATTGATGACGGAACTTAGAGTGGTCCTAGAGGTACACCAAAGTACAATTGAAAGTGAGAATATATTATTATAGTGACATCTAAGATGATTGTTTTTATATCCAAAAATATTTCAGACATACACAAAAGTATAAAAAAATAACAATTCTTCAGTACTGTAGTATAGACAATTAGTGTTTGTATCTGCTTGTGTGGTAACATGTTATAAAGTAGACAATACATATTTAGAACAATCATTTGTTCATCCATTTATGTTAAATCCAACTTCAGTTAGGTGGACCACCAAAATTTATAATATTCTGGAGGACCACCAGATCTAACATGCTGGTGATCCTTCGGTACACTGCTCTGAAAAGTAAATTTTGACTCCTGGCATATGACCCTGTATATAAATAATTTAAAGTTATCAGTTATCACACTTCTTCACTTTCGCTTAGGTAAACATTAAATTATTAAAAAAAACATTTCTGCCACTAGGCATACTAACTATAGCTTAATAATGCATAGGTTAGGCCTACTTCTATAATTATTTTTCTGGAACAATAATCAATATGTACAAATTGCGTAAACTGCAACCAGGGTTTTGACGGAAATATTTGAGGACACCCCCAGTTTAGTCCGGCCGGATCTCGATATTGGTAGAAGGCTCTCTGTGGTTCACCTTCACGTATGAGAATCCCAGGAGAGATCTAAATTGAGCTCCTGGCAGATTTAAGGAGAGCATTTCACCAAAAAATTATGTTCTATATTTCTGACACAATAGGCCCAAATGTAACGGATTATATGTCACATTGCGATATGAGACTAATATTAGCATAGTAACATGAGTATTACCCCCAGATTATTATTTTTTTAAATAAAAAATATAAATCAGGAGAGCAGTCAATTGCTTTCCTGAGCACTTTTCAGGAGCGCCTTGGAGCGATTGCGTTCCTTATAAATGAAGGTCTGTACAGGGGTACAAAAGGTCTGCACATTTTATATTTTTCAGAGGATACCAAAAAGAGGGATTGCCTGTTTTGTCACTTTAAGATGCAAAATTTGTGTTTTACTCGGTGAGACTATAGTTTACTAGAGCTATGAACAATGAAAAGGAATAGTATTTCTTGGTTCTTTTTTCTTGGTTCTTTTAAAAAATGAATTCCCCAAAACTTACTGGTTTGGGTATTCACGAGTAGACTATACTTACCCTAACAACATCCTTAATGCCAC
>JAODAI010102873.1:0-11473 GCA_027575025.1 Scotoplanes globosa | reverse complement strand
CAATGGGGTGTAGATGGAGAGTGGCATTTAGGATGTAAGCTAAGGTAAGTATATGTCTATGATGTGAATTGATTGATTGATTCGGTTTCCTGCTCATTTTCGAAGCACATGGTATACGAACCAATCTCAGCCTTTGATATACCAGTTAAAGCGACTCATTATACGGTCATAAAATGATACTAATACATATACTACGAGTTACTGTATATGCCATTTAAACCTACCTCAAAAGTGTGGTGATTACCACTAGTAGTATGCTAAAAGTACAATACGATATGAAATTATTTATTTCATTTCTCATTTTAAATTTATTTCATTAACTATTTATTTAATTTCTTATTGCGAAGAAATGCCATGTCGATTGCGGAAGCAGGCCTAATTTGCACAGCTTGAAGAAAACCTATTTTTAGCTTTTAGCTGTTACGTTTGTGAAGGGGTAAATGAACCATCCCGGCAAATTATCAAACGATTACTTGATAGTTCAACTATTATAATGCATATTATTATATATATGTCGCACCAACAACTATGAAATAGTGTTACTTACTTTAATGTCATGTTGAGTGTGTTATGTCATTATAAGTGTTATGTATATATTCACAAATCGAATTACTGAAATTCGACAATCACAACGTTCTCAAGAATATATTAAGCATGATAAGATTGGTTAATTATACAAGACTATACCACTTTTCTAATACGCGTGATCATACTGTATGTGATATATCACATGATTGTATTGTAATGTATTATTGTTGTAAGTGAACATTTGCCAATATCGTTGAACAATTATAATTTGGCCACCACTTACAACTCCTTAACAAGTGTATTCAATAACATGTTTTCTGGTAACATCTGTAGATTGTTTCCGAAAAGATATCTGATGATTAACAGAAAAGGAAATAACGACAACAATTTATTTTATTATTAGCCTATACTACAGTTGGTGTGTGCAGTATGGAAACGTATACTATGATATCATGGTAACTGAATTAACTTAATGGTTATATGAATCATGTGAATCCAGCCACTACTAAAATATGTGTAAAATTATTTACAATTAAGGTATATAGCAACATGGAAATAAAATGAAGTATTACTTCACAATGTCACAACGTCACAACGTCATAGTATATTAATAATATTGACCTCACTAATCACATTAATCTATATAGCGATTGTAAGCTAAATTGCAATTACTATAATCCAGATGATGTCCCAATCATTCACTATATTACATATTAATTCTATAAGTCTTAATCGACATATTGATCATATAAATCCATTTCTTTGTTTACTCAATCATAAGTTTACTTGTATGGAATCTCCGAAACATGGCTCCCATCCAACCCACCATCATAGTATAACCTACTGGCTTACACACTTGACTTAAATGGTGGAACTAATTCACGTGGCAGGATGTTGACATATATGTTAAAGCTGATATCCGATACACTATGTTTTCTGATATATCGTCCTTCATCGAAGGCTGCTTTGAGTCAATATTCATTGAGAGTACCTCTCAAATGAAATATAGTGTTTGGTGTTATTTACCGACCCCCTAACGGTAATGTTGAACAGTTTCTTCTTGAACTCGAAAGACTTCTTCATCAGTTATCTACGAAACGTTATTTCATCATGGGTGATTTCAGTATTGATCTCTTAAAGAGTAATAATACTAATGTTATGTCATTCTTAAATATCTTCAATTCATGTTTTTATAGTCGTTTTATTACAAAGCCCACTCGTGTTTCACCCACCTAAAAAACTCTCATTGATAATATTTTTTTCAAATTCTGCTGATGTCGTAACTGCCTCTGGAATTATCACATATGATATATCAGACCACTTCCCAATTTTCTATTCGTTTCGAAAAATATCACATATTTTCAGCCAATTTCCACTAGCAAACTCATTCATTTCAACGAATGTCTTTCTTCTGAAACTTTTTATGACGTTGGGAATCCCGAAAATGCTTATTCTACTTTTATTATCACAGCTTTCCTAAAAGTGAGTGTAAAAAATGTAAAATGAAATCATGGTGTTCCAGCGGTATAGTAAATTATTGTTGTACTAAATAAAAAAATATACAAACATTATATTCGAACTCTCAACACCGAAAATCGTGAAAACTATATCCGTTTTCGGAATCGCTTAAATAGTATCGTTGGGTTGCTAAGATATAGTATTCATCTCTTCATCCATTATGCATCTCTTCTTAAAGGTGCGGTCACCAAAAGCTACTGGAACACCCTGAATTTAACTATTAGACCGAATAACAATACTGCATGCCGAGTAAACTTTCTTATAATATATTCTTAATGATCTTAATGTGATTTGTTTTGCATTCAATGAATACGTCTCGACAATTGTTATTCATCTTATAGATATCCTTCCTAATGATTCTAATAATTTTCAATGACTATTTAACTAATCCGAACCGTATACCTTTCATATGAATCCCATAACTGGAAATGAAATTCTTCTTTGCATTATTCATTTAAATGACTCTAGTCCTGGTCATAATGATATAAGTGCGAAAGTAGTTAAATTTGTACCACCTTCGATTGTAAAACTACTTAATCACCTTTTCACTTGTTCTCTGTTACGTGGAATTGTTCCGTCCTCCTTGGAAATTGCATGTGTTTCCCCAACATTAAAAAAAATGATAAGCAATAAATCGGCAATTACTATAGACCTATTTCAATACTCCCATGTTTCTCTAACATATTGGAGCGCATTGTCTACAATAGGCTTTTTGAATTTTGATTTAAACATAGCATTTTATATAAGCATCAGTATGGTTTTCTCCCAGACATATCTAAGACTCAAGATATTATTCACCTTACTGATAGTATCTTTAGCATTTTAGAGAACAAGCAGCTGTTCTGTGGCATATTTCTTGATCTTTCTAAAGCCTTTGTCACGTTTGACTATCTGATAGTATTATTCTTTCGTAGTTATCCTATTATGGAATTCGAGCTTCAGTACTTTTGTGGTTTAAAAACTATTTATCTGATCGAAAACAATATGTATCTAACAATACTTTCAAATCAACATTTAATAGTATTATAACAGGTGTCCCGGAAGGTTCAATCTTAGGTCCTCTACTCTTTATCATTTATATTAACGACCTTACAAATCCTTCTCCGAATTGTACTTTCACTCTTTATGTAGATGACACTAGCATTATATATAGGCCTACTGGTACCAATATTGATTCAATTGTTAATGATATTCATGCTAATGTATTAAGTAGTTCACGTATAATATGCTTCACATCAATGCTAATAAAACAGTTTCCCTATTATTTCATCACCATCAGAAACACTTAAAATTTATATAATCGTGATATCAAAGTTGGTACCCAATTTGTTCCATTCACCGATAAAACCAAATTTTTGGTGTTGTTATTGATGCCAATCTTTCTTTGACTGCTCATATTAACACCTTATTTGGGAAAGCCTCCAAGACTATTGGTATACATACTTTATAAAATCAAAGACTATGTCCTTAAGCGTTGTTTAATTAGTATTTATAATACATTAATTCTTCCGTATTTTTCATATGGTACAATTGTTTGGTTTTTTCTTTCCCTACCCATGTCAATCGTTTACACATTTTACAAAAACGTGCGTTGAGAATTATTTTCTATATTGCTCCCTCTATCCCTTTGCTTAAAGATTGCAATGCTCTAAATGTCTTTGATATTGCATACTTTCTGGTGGCAACATTTAAGTTTCAATATGTTAATGAGTAGTATATACAATAGCGGTTCTGACTCACTTTCTTCTTTGCACAGGCCCCTTTCAACTAGGCTCAGTCCCGTTGTATTGTCCAGTGCAATCTAAAAAGTGATCCATAAACCGCCATTTTGTTTACTACTTGTATGCACAAAAATAACAAAAAAAGTGATAAATACAATCTTCACAAAAACACTAAAAGTTGACAACAACGCAAAACAAACACAGATTAAATTACACCATCCACAAATGTACAACCATCCATCTCACCTTGTAGCAACCTCACACAGCAATGAACATTATGAACACCATCAGCGACTTGTAAACACCGTTGGGAAATGTAAGGTGAGAACCCTTACTCCAAATTTAAAACACGACAACTCACCAAATTTAGGTGTCATCCTCGATTGGAGAAATTGATCTTCAAAAAAGAGTTTGTCAAAACTTCGCAAAACTCATAAATTTCTTCAACCAAAATCAATCTCAGGTCAAAAAATCAATGTCACAACTTGGTGACGCAATTTTTTCATCCAAACGCAATCGCGATACCAAGTTCGCAAAAAAACACAAACTCAAAACAAAAAAATTGAAACAGAAATATCAGTAAACCATTTACGGTAAAATTATTTCTACAAAAACACAATTTTGTCTATAGCAGATAAAATGACTGATATTTTCTAAACGACCAACTTAATTGCATACTCGAAATGCTAAAACACGACATTTTTTTAAATTTAAGTGTCATACTCAAAAGGAGAATTTGTATTGTTTTTCTTAAACAGAAATACCAGTAAAATATTTACGGTAAAGTTATTTCTACAAAAACACATTTTTTTCTGTAGCAGATAAAATGACTGATATTTTCTAATCGACCAACTAAAAACAACTGAAGACATCCTAGGGCCGAAAGTTCCTATACACATACAAAGGTGTGGAAATTGTATACCGGATCAACCTATAACTATGATAATTGTAAACCATTCACCAGATTAACATATTTTTCACAACAAAAATACCAAAAAGTCGACAACAATGCAAAGACAACCACAGACTAAATTACACTATCCACAAATATAAAACACGAGAATTCAAGTTAAATCTCGCCAACTCATGTTTTCTTCTCGGTTAGAGAAAATCGATCTTCAAAATAGGATTTGTCAAAAATTCACAAACTCATAAATTTCTTCAACCAAAATCAATCTCACGACAATAAAAACAAAACTAAAAAAACCTTCAATCAAAATCAATATCACGACTTTTTGACACATTTTTTTCATCCAAACGCAACCGCGACACAAATTTTGTAAAAAATCACAAAACTCAAAAATGTCTTCAACCAAAATCAATCTTACAACAAAAAATCACAAAACTAAAAATTTCTTCAACCAAAAACATTTTCCACGCAAAAAAATTATAAAACTTAACAATCCTCAAAAAAACACTTAATTATATAGGAATTCCCAACCCTTAACAAAAATGTTATACATGTTGTTTTCTACAAAAGTCATTACATAGAAAATCATCAACTAGTATAGTATGATGTAGGGTACATTTTGTGGAGGAGCCCGTCCGAAAAAACTATAGTCAGTTAGTGGTTAATTGGTTGTATACCCAAGTCTTGATAAATCCAGCGGCAGCTACGACCACAACCCATAAATTACTTCCAACCCACATAACTACCTCAGCAAGGAGATTGAGTATAAATGGTAGAGCCCCATCCATTAGACCAGGTAGAGAAGCACCCAACAACTCACCTAAGCGATGAACCATACGACTCAAGGCTTTGATAACGTTATCATGGATGTGTGTTGAGTGGGAGGTTAGGTTTGGCGACCGTTACAGAACCACATGAAAGGGCGAAAATCATTGATGTGATGATGAAACCTACAGCTCTGAGAATAGCAGTTATAGTCACATCCTGCTCACGGAAAAGTTTTGTCAATTCATCTTTAAAGCTGAGATCGCTATATCCCAACTCGGTTGAATTTGCGGATTCACCTACCTTATTTATAGTGGCTGATATGGCAGGAGAAGAGGATATAACTTTTGAAGAGATTGTTTATACTTTTTATAACATCTTTAGGGTTTTCCCTATCAAACGTGTTACTTCATTATTCAACGCCGAGACTACTGCTGGTAATCGAGATACCCATTCCGTAGATCATTTCATGGGCGTACTGATGTCCAAATAACTACGCATTGATCTCTGTGTATTTATACACGACCACGTCTAATTTCAACACCATGCGTAGCCATCACCGCATTCACAGACCCCACAAATTCACGCCCAGGATCTACTTGTAACACTTTAGTCCATTGCAACTCACGCGAGTAGATACGCGATAATGCGTTAGTCACACCGGCATAGTTTGTTGAAGTAAGTGGTTCAGCTTCTTTGTAGGGACTGGCCACATCAACCACATTATTTGAAACCTCGATCGTGTGGTAAAAGTAACAGATCAGCTTGGTGAACTTCATTCTGACTAGATACATCAAATTTAGTTCTTGGAATTTTGCGAGGAGCTGGTAGGTATATTTGTCACATTGGTTATTTTTTAAACCAGTTCTCTGAAATATTTTCAGGTACTTTAGCAGCATCGGCAATTATTTTGATGGCCGTCTTCCCTTTCCAGTAACCTATACGGTTGTAATATATTTTATCCATTTATAGTGTTATTATTTAAGTACTATATAATGTATTCAACACAAAAACTTATACCCGACGGGGATATTCTGGATGGTAAACATTTATCGATACCCCTTAATGCTAATAATGTTGGAATCTCTGTAATATTTATTAATAATGATTGCTACAACCTAAAATATAGTGCTAAAATACAACGCCGCGCCGTTGGCACCAGAACATATATATATATATATATTACTCAGTACTGATCAGTGCTGGTCTGTATACTCTCTTGGTCTTGGTGGTATCATAGGAAAATGGATGCATTATGGTTACTAACAGCCCCACCTAATATTGATATTAAGATGTCTAATAATCTCTACATCTTTTGGGGATGAAATCTAATGGATGGTATGGGGCTGGAAGTATACATATATCAAAAGTGTTTCCACTTATTACGCTAAATCGGGCCATTAACATACATCTCGACGAAATTGAAACAATTGTTGATGGGGGCCAAGTATATGATTGGTAGAGTTAGGCTGAGCAATGATCGCTTCATTACACAAATCCTATGTTACCCCACAAAAGCATAAAGACGATGATGGAAATCCAATATATAATCATTGACAACCGATCCACATAACCCTATTTATCAATTAAACGTATAATGTTTATATAACATACAAGGTATTATCTATATCCACATATTCCATCTGCACCCATGTCAATAAATAGTACGAATTACCGTATGCAGCACATATCAGAACTACAGCAGAGATTAGAGAATGAGGTTATAAAACGTGAGACCCTAGCTCGAAAGTATGCTACTGCGTCAGGTATCGTTTCTAAAATCGACAACGCTCTCACCACTGCTGAGTTTGGTGCGGAAGCTACTGGGGTAATCTTCGTCCCCCCCCACCCAATAGCTATATGGCTGGAGGTTTCGCTGGTGTTTGTGGTGTTGGAGGTGGTACATGCACATTCCTTCGTGGTAAACTCAACACCAAACGATATAAATACTACGCTGCAGTTGCAATAACAGCCGGGACTAAGTTAGACAGTATAGCCGATCTTGCATATCGTGCTCTCCAAGATGGTGTAATTACAACTTAAGTATTTGACCTTGTGGTGGCCGAGTATAAAAGATTTAATAAATTGGTTGAGAAAAAAACGAAATTCTAGGAAAATGAAAATCGTTAGGTCGGCAGGAATATATGAAACAATTACAGTATAAATAATATGGCATTTACACATATCCCTGTATGGCAGGATTCGGATACACCAGGGGTGGAGGGTATCGTTAATCAGTGTATATATATTGTTAAATGTTTTATCCCAAAAATTCGCGATGTCTTCACTCCCTATCTAATATATGGTACAACGGATGATGCAACATTAGCACGATGCAGGCGAGATTCTATGTTATTCTGTCAAAGTCATATGAACTTTTCTATAGGCCTATGGATAGTTAATGTTGGTTGTGGTACTTCACCAGACCACATGACCTACTACAAGCACTGGACTATAAGGGTGGTTTACCGATTCCATTGTTACTACACAATCCGTCGTATTCTTCATCAAATGGATATTTAACTTCCAGGATGAGAGCAACTTTGATCCTTATAATAACATATATAATGAAGGAATCTACGGACATTTTTTTAATAATTTAGTGAGTAGTAAATGGACACCCCCATTCCCAAATGGAGGTATTGGAACTCCCTGTAAATGGTATCACAAATAGCTATAGACCTATTGAAGAATCCTCCGCCATGTTGCTGTCAGATGATTTAATCACTCCGAATGTATGCAGTTGGGCTGTATGAAACACCTTTGATATTCAACATATGTGTTTTGGTGATCGAGCTGCAGCATTAACAGTCGAATTCATCACTCGACCAGGAACATTCGAACAGGGTTATGAAAGGATCGTCGCACCAACGAGTCAAGGGTTAACAGATAATGGTGTGTTGTATATAAATGAAAGTATTCGAACGCTGGTTTAGGATATTCTAGGAGCGCAGGCGAAAATGCGTACATCGATTATTGGGCCGTAGGAGGTCGGTGCACAGGAACAACAATTCATACTCAGTGTGGAAGATCCAACCAGTGCGCCAATTGATCCCCCAGCATCAGTCGCATGTTATCAGGATACCCTTATGTGCGCAAGTACACCTATTCATTTTGTACTTGGTGATGACCTTTATATAATCCCAAGAAGTATGCTTCTTCGTATGGATACCACCAATGCATACAATAACGAACTCCTAGTTAATGCAACGGGTGTACATATGGGTCAACATAAAACAAACACCGCTGTCAATGTAACATTGTTTGCATTGAATTACCATCTGAACATGATGATACTGCCGAAATTAGCACTACTAATGTAAAACCATATGAATCTGAGTCCAATAGTGAAAAGACAACTGCATTTATTGCAATAGCTGCAGCTGGATTTATAATGACTTGGGTATACAATCAATTAGCCACTAACTGACTGTAATTTTGCGGACGGGCCCCTCCACAAAATGCACCCTATTTCATACTATACTAGTTGATGATTTTCTATATTATGGCTTTTGTAGAAAACAACATGTATAACATTTGTGTTAAAAGTTGGGGAATTCCTCCCTTTAATAAGTTTTGTTTTTCATTTTGGAGGATTGTTAATATTTTTTGCTTGTAAAATGTATTTGGTTGAAGAAATTGTTGAGTTTTGCGATTTTTTGCCATGAGATTGATTTGGGTTGAAGATTTTTTTGAGTTTTGTGATTTTTTACAAAATTTGTGTCGCGGTTACGTTTAGGAGGAAAAAAATGCGGTGAAAAGTCGTGAGATTTATTTTTGGACATGAGATTGATTTTGATTGAAGAAATTTATGAGTTTTGTGAATTTTTGATTAACCCTATTTTGAAGATCATATTTTTGTAATAGAGGTTAAAACCTGAGTTGGTGCGTTTTAATCTCAGTTCTCGTGTTTTAAATTTGTGGATGATGTAATTTTTAGTCTGTGTTGTTAAGTGGCATTGTTGTTTAATATTTTAGTATTTGTATGTCGATCGTGTATAAAATTCCCACACCATTGTATGTGTATAGCTATTTTCGGTCCTAGGATGTTATCAGTTATTTTTAGTCTGCGTAGAAATAATTGTACTGTGAATGGTTTAACTGGTATTTATATTTCCCCCAAAACACAAATTCTCCAATTGAGGATGACACCTAAATTTAAAAAAATGTTGTCTTTTAACGTTAGCGGTTTGTAATTTTATCTGTTTTTGTTTATGCGTTATTGTCAAATTTACTGTAATTTTGTTATGAAAAACAATGGTGGTCGAATGGTTTCCTAGTATCATAATTATATTGGGGTTGATTGGGTATAAACATTACTCACCTTTGCACATATCATGTATTGATTTTTCTGGCTTAGGATGTTATCAGTTATTTTTAGCTGGTCGTATATAAAATATCAGTCCTTTTATCTGCTGTAGAGAAAAATGTGTTTTTGTAGAAATAATTTTACCGTAAATGGTTTACTGGTATTTCTGTTTCAATATTTTTTTATGAGTTTGTGTTTTTTACGACCTTTATATCGCGGTTGCGTTTGGATGAAAAATTGCTCAAAAAGTTGTGACATTGATTTTTTAACGTTAGATTGATTTTGGTTGAAGAAATTTATGAGTTTTGCGAAGTTTTGACGCATTCTTTTTTGAAGCTCAATTTCTCCAGTCCAGGATGACACCTAAATTTGGCGAGTTGTCTTGTTTTAAATTTGGAGTAAGTTATCACCTTACATTACCTTTATGGTGTTTACAAGTCGCTGTTTATAATGCCCATTGCTGTATGGGGTCGCTAGAAGGTGAGATGGATGGTTGTAAATTTGTGGATGTTGTAATTTAATCTGTGGTTTGTTTTGCGTTTGTTGTCAACTTTTAGTTTTTTTGTGAAGATTTTATTTATCCCTTTTTTGTTATTTCTTTTGTGCATACAAGTAGTAAACAAAATAGCGTTTTCTGGATCGCTTTTTTGATTTCATTGGCCCCTACAACGAGGCGGAGCCAAGTTGAGGGGGGCCAGTGCAAAGAAAAAAGTGAGTCAGAACCGCTTTTTTATATGCTACTTAATGGAATGCTTCCAATGACTTTTATCTCTTTATTTTCATATTGTGATCATTGTTATTATATTCGGGTGGAAATCGCATCTATCCTTACTTTTGTAAACTGACTAGTAGTCAACGCTTTCTGCGGTATACTGGTCCTACTCTCTGGAATTCACTTCCAAACAATCTGAAGGACTGTAGTAGTATCTCCTCTTTAGGTATTCTTTGAAACAATATTTGTTTTCAAAGTATCACGTGGTTTAATGTTTAAGTCCATTGTTCCCTGCGTGTATTGTATTTTCTGTATATAATTGTTTCGTATCGGAGGGGACCACACATAATTACTATTATTAGCTTCTTTGGTATCACCTCAACCTATATTTTCTACCAATTTATAATAATACCTTTTCATTTTACTTGATATCTGTTTACTTAAATGTTGTACTACTATATTGCTTGTAAAATTAATGTAATACTTACATGCTTGTAACATGTATATTATTATTATATATGTACCATCGTAACTATTGGTTTAAATAAAGTTCTGAAAAAAAAGAAAAAAAAACTGAACTAACCATACAGAATCACAAATCAAATGCACAGCCTTGTAATAAACTATTTCGTAGTTAAACACTGCGCATGCCCAGTTTCCTTTGTGATGGTCAGGTGGGTAACCTTCGCATAGTGCCGTGGTCATTTGTTATTGTTATTAACCCACGTGACCTATGACGTTTTCGTGCTCCACGCGGTAATTTACGCAATAGATAATTACAAGGCCATTGTATGTACTGAACTGTATACACACACCAAGTTGATTAATTGATCATAGCACCAGAGGCTTTTCAAAGACAAGGTCATAGCAGGGATTTGCAACTAGATGCAAATCCAGGGTCATAGGAGCTATCAATGCCCTTGATGTACCAGTTAGAATGAATGAATGAATAGGTTTCCTGGCCCTCTTCAACGCAGTGGTTATATGAGCCACCCAAAGCCTTTGATATA
>JAODAI010102762.1:0-11473 GCA_027575025.1 Scotoplanes globosa | reverse complement strand
TACCCAGCGCAGTGAGGGGTAAGATTGAGGTTGTCGAGATTTCGGACTTTGAAGTGGATTGGGCTCTGAGACGGATGCAAAGGGATTAAGGCTGCGGGTTTGGATGAAACGAGGGTGGAAATGTTTGTTCTTACAGGCGATGTGGGTGTGAAGTGGTTAAGGAGACTGTTCAATGTTTGTATGAGGGAGGGGAGTACCCCAAAGGAATGGCGGACTGGCCTGATTGTACCTATATGGAAGCAAAAGGTGATATTCATGATCCAGGAAAGTATCGGGGTATCACACTTTTAGGACATGTTTTTAATCTTTTGGAAAGGATTGTGACCTCAGTTCAATTCTTTTGATTATGGTAATGGAAGTCATTAGCAGGAAAGCCAGTCCAAAGAATGTACTGCAAAGCTGCTATATGCTGACGACCTAGCAATAGTTATGGATAGTAAACAGGAGTTGCAGGAGGTGTTGGTAGAATGGAAGGGTTTACTTTAGAGGCATGGGTTGCGTATGCGCCCGGATAAGACAGAGTGGGGATGTAACGACATGAGTTGGGTATAACCCTTGTTGACATAGGTATTAAGCAGAGGGATAGTTTTGCGTATCTGGGGGGAAGGTATCTGGGGATGGGCGGTCTGATGGGGGAGGTACGTAAAAGGATCCAGTCGGGACCTCTGGCCTGGAAAAATGTATGTGTGCGGGGGGGATGTCAGATATACATATTTCTAAGACATTAAAAGGGAAGGTATTGGGTACATATTTTATCCCTGCATGTATTTACGGCCTTGACATAGTGTTACCCAGACGATATATGCGATTTTATATCAGAGTTTTCCTTCTTGTAGATGGACTGCAGACCAAGGCTAAGGAGTCACATCTACCCCATTAATATTATTATTAATAATAACTTATATAGTACCCTGTGTAGTCGGCGGTATTCAAAGGTCATTCTCAATCAATACCCTCGTAACCATTGTCATGTGTGTACTGTTCAAACAGTTCAATCCCGACACAATAGTGCCACAATAACGTGAACCATAGGGGTATTCCCATATGAGATTCAACAGCAACGGTACATCACCATAAACACAAATGTCCTCGCATGTATAAAGGTATATACCCGGTGAAGTGAATCAATCAATATAAAGTGCCTTGGACAACGACATATGGCAGTATATTAACATACAGCAGCACTGGAATTCGAACCCGCGATTTCACAATCACGAGCTCATTGTCCGAACCACTCGTTCATCTCGACTTCTCAATTATGTCAGGGAAGTTATTATTTCCTGTGATGTAGAGCATATATGTTGCCCTAAATTATCTTGAACGCTCCGCGTCAACTGTCCGTGCCGCTATGATGCGGACTTGGTATAGACCGAAACCCCTCACCCCTGAGATCAAAACTCTGCCTCAGCTGCTCTAGATTCACCGATATGTCTTCCCCATACTACATACAGTAGCCTACTGTATGCGACTAACACCCCTCTCATATTATCGTCTAAAAGTGTATTGTCATATATTTTTTGTCACACATGGTAATGTTTCCATAAAATTTCGTCCATTATAGTTCAAAATTCGTCAGCATTTCTAATTTGCGTGTATAGACTATTCAGTGTAGTTTCAAACGTCTAATATAGTTTACTGCAAGCGTGTATCAATTAATTCCTTAAGGGTGCGAACTGTTCACGTTGTTTTGGTATTTTGTTTAAGTGAAAACCGGTGCATATTATAAATCAATGCTAACATGCTAGTTAAGAAACTGTTAAATTTTAAAGATGCCTCCAAAACAAACTGAGAAGTATTTTGACCCAAAACACATACTTTCAGCTTCGCTGTGCAATTTAGGAACATCAGTTGGCGACCCTAATCCTAATATAATAATAAAATATAAATACGGTTAAGAGGTGGGCGGCCTCTGTGGGGTGCGCCACCTCCGAAACAGCTGTGGAAAGTGGATGGTGATCCAAATCTTTGGAAAATCAACATGCACGTGTGTAAAAATGCGTTGGTTAATAGGCGCGCCAAAAATATTGTACATCGCTCCATTCATAATGTTTCGGAAATTTTGAGAAAAAAGAGGTGTCGTCTTCGCCGCCCTTATTTTCTTATCGCATACATGAGTATAAATTTTTAGTTGAAAACCACTGCATGTTCGTCTAATATCGTGTGAATGAGTCGACGATGATCATATTTTCAGAATGTGTACCACTTTTGAACTCATCAGGCGTCGGCTTTCAACAATCAGACACGACACATACAATTCATGCACTAAAATAGCGGCTGAGGGGAATATTGAAATATTTAGAGAACAAATCTTACATTTTTTACAATTAAAAAAAAATTAACGCTTTCAGAATTGATCGGGAGATGTATATGCCGTCTAGGAGAAAGGCTCTGTGTGAATGATGAATGATGATGTACTTTCCAGTGTATACTTTATCCACTGGAGTATTGAAAGACGAAGTTAACGGTCGCCGGAAATGACGTATACGTGTACTGGAAGTTTTAATGTCGAACTCGCTTTATATACTGATGTTATTTGATGGGCGTTAAATGTATACACTATACCGTACCCTCTTATACCACTGTGTTGCTAATTGGTTGACCTTAGATTCGGCTTACAGCGGCTACCTTATATAGGATAAAGATAAATGGACGACTTGCATGATATTACGAATATATATTTCAGGACTGACAGGTAAAGACAAATAGCTTTAACATGATATTTGGGTATTTTCTTATGTATTTCATTGTTTTTAATGATTTTTTGGACTTTCTATGCATTGCATTGTCTGGCGTCTTATGTATTATATTGGTTTGATTTTTGAGGTATTTTGTTATGTGAGATCAAAGGATTTGTATATGACAACAAGTTCAGATGTACATAATCATGACCTAAATATCAATCCATTTACAAATAACAGTGTTAATTAACAGTGGTACAACATATATAATCGGTTTTCACATATATTTTGTGAACAAACATACGCAATAACTACACATTTTTAAAACATATCAGTCCGATTTGGGCGGAAATGGTTTCAAAATGTGCACGAGAGACACGGGATAAAAGTCATGGAATGAAAATTTCATATCTGGAGTGGTTTCGATTCACGATTAAAACATGTTGAGGGGGAACATTATGCCCATCCCTTTAAGTTATGGTTACATGTATAATATACGGTACCTCCTTACACCACTATGTTTCTATTGGTTAATTGGTTGACTTTAGACTTGACTTGTGACGGATACCAAGTAGTAACTGGTCGTTATCAAACCTTTACATCTTTACATCGCAAATAATTGTAGTTGATCAAATATTGGCGAAATTTCAGCACTTGATTGTCAGACTGCGATAATTACACCATGCACGCTTATAAATATGGTATGGCTATATTTAACCTATTACTGGGCAAATACATATGGCTACGGGGATTACCCCGCTTCTTGCCGTGCCGTGTGTTTGATAATGCACCCGTTTTGAGCTATATAACCATTTTAGCAAAGGTTCTCTTAGACTAAACATGGGAAGTATCGCCGCCTATATCTAGAAGACAACACAACTATCCGTTCGGTTGTATCCCTTGTAGGCATGTGGATATAACTGGAAGATCTCACATAAACACATATTTACCCTGCACAGCGAAAGTCCCACAATTGACTGTACCACAATTTGACAGCGACCAGGACTGCCACTACTTGATAGTAGGTTGTGCATACGCTTAATTGAAATTGATATGCCAGAGTTAAGGATCAACATGGGATATTCAAGATGGACAATGACGCTGTTTCTTATTTATGGAATACTGATATTGAACTTGAAGGTAAGTCGTAGTAATTTAGAGCATGTTATTGTGGGTCTAGGACGTCCCACTCTAAAGGAAAATTCCGCAGATTGAACTTCCCCGTCAATTTCCTCAGGACAATATCTCCAGTTCAGAATCCTCCCAAACAATTACCGCAGTGGCCACATCCCGGTAACTATGTCGGTTCAAGCGTTATGCCTGGTAAGGGGTGTCCATTGGACGAGGACGCTAAATGGCGATCCCATGGCAGGACTGTATCTGTCTTATCTACTAGTCTGGCCATGTTTTCGCAAAGAGTAGGGAATATGGCCACACCCCGGTAACTATGTCGTTATAAGGGCTAAGTGCCTAGTAAGGGGTGTCCATTGGACGAGGACGTCAACTGGCGATCCCTGGCAGTACTACATATATCTTATCTAGTCTGACCATGTCGTTGCAAAGAGTAGGGAATTATATCCAGAATGGTCATTCATTTTATTTATTTGTATCGTAGAAACTTCAATGGTCTTGAATATAATTAACCTATATGGCATTAATACAACCTCGATGTCGATGTGTCGTTAAGAATTTATATCTCTCTCTCAAGGAAAAAATCATTCAGGCATTGGGCATGGTTTTGGAGTTTAATTTTATGCCGGCGTCAATTGTAATCTTCATACCACCACCCTCAAGGCTTTACCCAGTTCATAATTGTGTAATACTTTTAGTCAAATATTCATCATAATTATAATTTTGTTAGTTCAAGATTCACCTCTAAAATTTAACCCAACATCAATACATGTATATGAGCTTGTACACAGTTCACTCCATATATGAAGATATAAGTTCAAGATTCACGACATATCACTATTTCATTAGTTAAAGATTCACATTGCATATACTTTTATTAGGGGCATATTCACGTGGAATCTTGACCTAGGGTTGAGAGGGTAGGGTGAAGATTCACATTGATACCTGCAATACGAAGGAGTATCCGGATGTGGGGAATTGGTGGTGACAGTTGCTAGGCCTAATCGGGAGGGTCAGTTTACCGGCGGAATTATCCTGATATATAGTATTAACGTAACTTAAGAAAATATAATTTCAATTTTACTTTTGTAATTGTAAGTATGCTTATTTAGATATTATTGTGCATGTTAGATTATGGAGTCCAGTACTCCAAATATGCCACATTCCAAGGAGAGTTCTTCACGTTGTTCTCAAAATCAGATGGGCAGACACTAATTGGATATCAAACGAAGAACTATACCGATAAACACATCCGACATCTTGGTCATCTACTATAATAGCTCGTAGAAGACTACCTTTCTTTGGACATATTTCTATGCAGTAAATGTTTTGCATTAGCAGCTGCTATACTCTGGAATCAATTACCAAATAGTGTCAAATCATAAGTTGATCCGTTTTAAGAAGTCCCTTAAAAGTCATCTTTCGCACTTCATTATGATTAATACATTTATAATTTCACATTGGTTATGTTATATGAGTCATGTGGTACATATGTACAGTATATAACATTTATTTCACTGTAAAGGGCTGTGAGGTGTGACCTTTGGTCATATGCAGGAAGTGCGCTATATATTTGTTTTCTTATCTTTCGTGTTGCTCACCTTGTGACACAATAACTGTCAACATCATTTCATGTAGGTATCACACGAATCTTAAAATTGTATGTTTTAAAAATGTGCAATTATTGCATATGTGTGTACATTAGAAGTATGTGAAAACAGTTTTCAGGTGTTGCAACACTGTTATTTTGTCCATTGATTGACATATTATGTATTGCATAAGTCTGCTTTTTTCTCAGATACAGTCCATTTTATTTCGAAGTAAAAACAATACATGAAATAAAACAGTACAATACATAGACCAATGCAATACATAGAAAATACCTAAAATTGAAAAAAAGTGAAATACATAAGAAAATACTAAAATAATGGGGGGTGAAATGTCCCCCGAACAAGTGAACAGTAAAATAACCGGTGTATAAAGTTAGGGTTAAGCCTATGAAAACAACTATCCCCAAATAAGCAGGAATCCATCAACATCAGACATACGAAAGTTGGGAATAACTTCTGTACTCCAGTAGCTACAACATGATTAACCACCACCACATCGCAGACAATAACCCCACGATCACTACTACATATATTACCAAACCGCTAGCAACATCACCAACAGGAATAGAATCACGGCTTAGCACAACATTTTCTTTGCCTCGCCGTATGCAACAAAGTTGTCCAGAAAGACAGTCCATAGGTGACTTTAGCCTATGACCAACACAGTGCGCTCAATCAAACACAGTCGATACGTATATATGGCAGGCCGAATGTGAAATAATGAGGAAAACATTGTTTATCTCATATCGAGTTTTTCAGCCATAAACTAAGTTTATGAACAGATAACTAGTTTTATCGACAAACAGTTGTTATCGATAAACAGTGTTTTTCTGTGAAAAACAAAAACCCTGTGAAAAACAATGGTTTACAGATAAACTAAGTTTATCAACTGATAATCATAATGTTTATCAAAATTATCATGTTTTTCACTAGATAAACATGATTTATCGATAAACTAATTTTATCGATTACCTAGGTTTATCAACTGATAAAATGTGTTTATCTGAATTAACTATGTTTATCAGCACGTCCAATGTGTAATAATTAGATAAACAGTGTGTATCGATAAACTCGGTTTATGCAAAAACGATAAACGATAAACTAGGTTTATCAACTGAAAAACCGGTCTATCGATAAACAGTGTTTTTTGATAAACTTATCGACAAACATCTTTTATATAATTATTGCACAATGGCCGTGCTATATTCGAAGGTGTACACGGCGTCAACGTGACAACCATATGTTGACCTAGCAGCCGCATAATGTTTCGTGTTTATATGCATAATACATCTATCCTTTATGATTTACATTGGCTTCCTGTGAAATATCGGATTAAATTTAAAATATATACTTGTTATTACATTTGTGGGCTTATGTTTAAACAGCCTCATTATATTGGTAAACTGATTCATTCGTATGCACAGCCCGCAATCTGCGCTCATCCAACAAAGATAACTTAGTACAACCGCAATCAAATATATGTTATGGAAGTAAATGCTTTTCATTTGCAGCTCACACTTTGGAATTAATTACCAGAGAGTGTCAAATTATGTGATACATTAACACATTTTAAGAGGTCACCTAAAACTCATCTTTTCTCACTGTATTATAATTAATGCATATTTTCATGAACCATACTTGTATTTAAGTAAAATTTAACTTTTGTAAAGCGCTTTGAGTTGTAACTTTCTGGTTTTAACAAGGAACAATGCTATGTAAGGTGATTACAATAGTAATACTAATAATTGATTTGTATAGCGCCCTATACGCATAATGATATTCAAAGGCACCTCACAGCATTATCCTGGTCCTTATCATAAGACGTTCCACGTAACTGCGTATCACTATCAATATATATACAACTGGGTGGAATAAAACCATATATATAAGTACCTTGTCCAAATACAAGTACCAAGATAACCAACAGCCCGTTACCCTAAGCAGGGAGTTGCAAGCTCCCTGCCCTAAGCACCTCCTCCTATATTCATTGTTTCATTTTTATAATTATGTTTGACCCTCAGGCTGCCGAGGGTCACCATTGCGTCCAAGGTCAATACTACAACTGTTCGATTCCAGTCAGTGTCAGTCCGCCTCCTTATGATACGACCATTATCAACGACATATCGACGCTAATTCCAGGAGATAATTACAGTTTGACAGTTTTAGTATTTGCGATTCAGCATTGTGGTTGCGTGGTTTGTGACACAACTATACCATGTTGCAAATCATGTCAGCGCGAGGATGATGGCAGTGTCACGTGTCAGGAATGTGCCAATGGAAAGCCCCTAATTCGGTCTGGTGACGGCTCTTTCAGCTGCGATTGCTCCACTGCTATAGGAGGATCCCTACTAGCTATGTTTAATATGTTGGGTAGTGTTGCAGTACTCGTACTCCTTATAGTCGGTGGACTATTATTGCAGTACCGTAAAAAAAGAGTAAGTACCTCTAAATAATTAATTCAGATGATAAAATTATTTGACATATCAGGGCCTACAATAAGTGTCAGTGACATGTGTATTAATACGCATGTGACCTCCACATTTTTCCCTCGTTTTTTCTTTAACCTAATTTGTTTAATATATTTTAACACTTGTGAATCAACGTATATACCTTTGATGAATATATATTAAATATATAAGTTGAAGTACAAGATATACGATTATGAAACACATTGGCTTAAGGAACATATAACATGACATTTTAAAATTTAAACAAAATGGATACATACTGAAATTTCCGCCGAACCGTTGTCCTTCACGAGCGTAATAAACTCAGATAACCAATATCTAAAAGTAGAAACAAAAGTGTGGCGAACATTGCAAATTCAATTGAACGCAATTGCGTTTGCATGAGACTGGCTTGCCAGCATGTGTTTGCCCGTTTAGACTGTAGTCCAGTTCCCACAAAGTAGGATCATAGCAAACACACGTCGATCAATAGTTATACATACCTTGGTACAACTTAACCACAGTGGCATAATAGCTGACCAACACTAAAATAAATGGTGGGAAATCGCAAGATTCAATATAAACAACAAACGACGAAATGCGCAATAAGACCATAAATGTGGGTATTCAAACTTCAAAATCGTTTCAGGCTCCGAATAATGTGTCACGCCAATGTAAGTGAAACCACCAGAAAATGAAAGAAACACTAAGTCGGATTAAATTCAAATGTCCGGCTATAGGGTAATCCAGCCGGTTATCGTCGACACATTGTTTGTGATTATTGAATCCCCCAAAAATTTAGTGCATGGCTAGCCTCCGCAATTACGCTCCCCATAGCAATTACAATACAGGATACAAATAACTTGGGGATAATCACACCACAGTCCAGGCGAACGAAATGATAGTATAATGGGATAATATATTACACTCGATCTGTTTGCTATTTGCGGCACAACGGACACCGGATTTCAAAAGGTTCAACAAATTAGTATACAATGTTAGTTGATATTATAGAGCAGAAAATTAACTACAAAATGCTTCAAACTTATAGAGTCAATCAGCCATTCCGTTCTCAAGATCTTGCTGCTTCAATTTCATTCGAAACGCCATTTAATTAAAGATCGCCTTTGTCAAGACTAAAGTGACGTAAGGTCCTTACAACTAAAGTATATATATATAACCTGGCAAATTCCTTGTAAATACGTTTTCCAGAAAAGTTAAAGACAGACAATGTTCAAACTTGGTATGAAGGTTGACCCCAATGCATACAAGACTTGTGTTATTTTGGTGGAAGCCAAGGGTCATTTGAGGTCAAACACTAACACCACGTGACATAAAATGACCTTTGATCACCACCAAAAATACCACTAGTCTTGTATGCATGGGCTCAATCTCCATACCAAGTTTGTACATTTTCGGACTAAAACTTTTCGAGAAAACGTATTTAAAAGCCATTTACCAGGATATATGTACTTTAGTTGTAAGGATCTTAAGTCACTTTAGTCTTGATAAAGACGTTCTTTAATTAAATGGCGTTCTAAAATGGAAAACTTCAAATATCAATATTGAGAACGTAATGTCCGATTTGACTCTAGCTTGAAACATTTTGTAGATCATTTTCTGCTCTATGATAACAACAAACATTATTTACAAACTTTACAATCTCTTTAATGCACATGTGATTATCATTGGGAAGAGTAGGCCCATTGGTGCGATTACAAGGGAACGAAGTATCCAGAGACACAGATGCTGGCAATTAGCTAGAACTGGGCCCTATCTCTACCTCACGAATTCCTAATAGGGATGAGAAAGAAAATACTAACTGACAGCCGTATTCCTGGCTAAAGCCTTCCACCCCTCTATACGTAGCCACGACCCTCCAATCATCATCACCTACAGCCATACTAAATTCCATCTCGACACAGTCCTTCCATCTCAAATGAGGTCTCTCCTATCTCTTCTACCAACCTTCACATATGACGTCGCCATTTCCGGAGTCGACCTTCAGCCATACGTTCAACATGACCAGCCCACATCATGTCCCCCTTATCACCCTCTTTATAAGACTCATATTCATCCCAATATACTCCCGAATATCCTCCGACCTCCTCCAATTCACCCGCTTAACCCCCACAATCTTTATCATCCAATTATTTTCGCATATTTGGAGTGGCTGTTATTGAGCCCCTGACAGGGCCACTGTCCCAAGCCCGTAGATACATGCAGGGATAGCAAATGTTCTTAATACCTTCCATGTTAATTTCATAGAAATATGTCTATCTGACATAACCCTCTCCACATTTTTCCAGGCCAGAGGCCCCGACTGAATCCTTTTACAAACCACCCCATCAGACCGCCCATCCAGAAAAATCATTCCTTCCAGATACGCAAAACTATCCCTCTGCATAGTATCTCTGTCAGCAAGGGTTATACCCAACTCCTGTTGTTGGATAGCCACTGATCAAATATTTGTCTTATCAAGGCTCATACGCAACCCGAGCCTCTCAAATAAACCCTCCCATTCTACCAGCAACTCCTGTAACTCCTGCTTACTATTAACTATTGCTAGGTCGTCAGCATATAGCAGCTTTTTCAGTACATTCTTTGTACTGACTTTTCTGCTAATCACTTCCATTACCACAATGAAAAGAAGTGGACAGAGGGCACTACCTTGCCTAAGCTCAAAATTAACCACAAACTCTATTGACATCCCCGAACCAATCAGGACCCTACCCCTTGTACCTTCATAAAGGCCCTCCACCATCCTAACTTCTGATTATGTTCTCACTGCCTAAGTGAGAACAGCCCATCACTTGTCCCTCTTCCCTTACAAAAGCCGTGCTGTTCCTCCCCGATCTCCGACTCAACTTTATCCCTAATTCTTCTATCCAAAATCTTTTCCAAAAGCTTTAAAACCTGTCCTAACAGTGTGTCTGAAGTGTCATACCCTGATACTTTATTGGGTCATGAACATCACCCCGGACGCGGTAGTCGATCAAATCGCAATTGTCAGTTAATATAATCATTAAAGTGTGAAACAAATAGCCACAATAGCGCTGCTCTGGCTGACCTATGTGCGGTTCTATATCAGAGTTTTCCTTCTCCTATATGGGCCACCACTCAAGGCTAACAAGCACCACCCACCGGGACAGATAGCCACAGAGCGTTGCCCAGACGCTGTGTGCGGTGTTACATCAGAGTTTTCTTTCTCCTAGATGGACTGCCGACCAAGGCGCCCCATCCATCTACCCTCTACCCCATAGTAATTACATTTTATCTTCAGCTTACTAAACTCTTCATCTTCAATCTAGCGGTCTTTAGTAAAAAGTTAATTGTCTGTGGACTTATTCGTATCAGGGTTGTTTTTAGATGGACTAAAACGATTGTTAAGCCTCTCTCTACTCGTTTCCCTTGAGATACGTTTACATGATTCTTCTAGCATACAAAAAACAGTAGGTTAGGCTAGGCCTAGCCATGATGTTAGAATAAATTTGTGAATAGGTGTACTGGCCCTTGTCAATGCAGCAGTTATATTGTTGTTGTTGTTGGTTGTGTTTAACGGCTCATTTCTAACCTTCCGGTTTAATAGCGCCGTCCTCGGAATTTT
>JAODAI010102652.1:0-11473 GCA_027575025.1 Scotoplanes globosa | reverse complement strand
GAAGCGCTTTGAGGTGTGACTTTTGGTCCTATGCAGGAAAAGCGCTATATAAATCATCATTATTATTATTATTATATTATCATCGGTCCTGTTTTGATCCAGTTTTGTCCCCGAAATTCGGAGGTGGCCGGAATCACCTTACTCTTGCAGCAATCGCCCTTACACCACCCCGCCATCTCAACCTGTTTATAGCAACTTCCTTCCTTAGCCCAGCCTTCCACAGCTCCTCCTCCACCTGCTTTTTCACCATTTTCTTTGGTCGAACTCGTCCCCTTCGTCCATCCACAATAAAAGCCGACGCCTTTCGCAGGGGATGTATCTCATCCTTCCTCAAAACATGTCCATACTACCGTACTCCATTCGCCTTTGCCGGCCGCTCCACCGATTCCTCCAGCCCAAGCATTTCCATCAAATCATCGGTCTTCCTTTTATCGGTCAGCTTCACACCACACATTGACTGCACCATTGCTCTCTCAGTCATCTCAAGATCGCCATATCAGCTTACTTCAAAAATCAAGTTTCGCTCCCATACAACATTGCAGATCTCATGCAGCTCTTTTAAACTCTTCGTTTCGTCTTCAATGAAACCTTCTTCCATGTAGTAACTCTACGCATTCCCTGAACTTCACCCATCCAATTATTGCTCTTGCCATTACAGCTGCATTACACCCTTCACTTGCATTCAGCCTGTCCCCCAAATAGTCAAACTGTTTCACCGTATCCACCTCATCGCATAACTCCTCCACCGGCTCCACCATATCTCCAGCCGAGGCTCCCCTCACACCGTCCTCAAACAAAGTGTGTAGCCACCTTTTGGGTCACTCTCTTAAGATTGCACATCTACCATGAATTCATTTTAATTAATTAATTAATGAGACCTATTCACCTTTGGAGAACACACGGAGCTGATATGTCGTTGTGTCGTGATTTGTGATGATGACTTTAAACAGGTGCTTCTAATCAGAAATGTGAACCTACATATGTGTGAGCCAGTCGAAATCATACTCTAATAATGACTAGTGGTAATATTTCTAAAATTATTTGAGGTGTCTAGGAGATGACAAGTGCTATACAAAATTAATACTTTTATTAATATGCTATTATTCCAATTGGCAATAACAGGGTGACGTATGGAGATTGATCAGCCAATACAAATTAGATGTTGATATATTCCATCATATATCCTATGACAATATACTACGATAACTTCATATCCTATGACGTATATACTTACTCTCGTCAGAATCCACCACTGACGTCATCGCGAACCTCATTTCGTCATATCTAGCGAGGAAACTGCCTCCAATAGAATCGAAGTTTGTGCTGAGTCTCATCGATAACCGGTTTTTGTGGCTGGTGTACGGCCAAAGATTCCGGTTAACATTTTCATTGCAGACTTTTGTGGACGTTGATCCTGACGTGAATTTCAAATAGTCTTCCCGACAGTCGGCATTCTTTGAGGAAATATTGAAGACGATGAATGATACGGATATGTAAGATCCTTCCGCCGTTACAATCGCCCACGAACAGTCCAAGCCGTCTTCATAGAGCAGTGGATAATTTATGCTGGCTAACATCGCAAATGAAGTAGTGCATATATGGGATTGACATCTTCCAGTCGTAGATGGTAGAAGTCCACATCCCGGGGTAGCTGTGTGTGGGGTATTACATACAATTGTCAATTAAATACAAAAAGACCAGCTTTTATAACATATCTATTTATAGTTTACAACATCCAATAATGTGATGGAAACCAATTTATCATTGTTATCGCTCGAAATGTCTGGAAAATACAGTTGCTAAATAGCATTTTCTGTCCTGGTATATATGTGTGTACGTGGATCTTACTCTAGATTTGTTTTATATTCGAAAATAACATTTCAAAATCAAAATCAAACAATCCCATTCAAATATACAAATTATTTAGTGATATGTATTATCGCTATGACTCTGCTCTATATCAGAATATACTTCCGCACTTGGACATTGATAATTTATAACACATCAAATCAACAAACAATCAATTACACACACATATGCGTCTGGAGAAGGTAACCTTTGTCTCGATGAAAATATAATTGTCTTCAATAACAGCAATTAGCACCACTGTTATTAAAAAGACATGATAAATGTCAGTATGCTGACAGGATGTTTCAAGGGGAAGATCGATACGCAAATAAAAGCATTCCGGATACCTGACCACGAAACGCCATTTCGTGAAACAAGATATTTTAGAAATGTGCTAATGAATAAATATAATTTGTATTATATTGTACATATATATACCTATATACATATATATATATCTATACTTATAGCGTGTGATTATATACTTACGTTTTCCTTCGTATTTAGCATGGAAGCCCGTCGATATTTGTCGAAAGCCCATATGTAGCTTCAGGTACAATCTATTGCCACTTGATATTGTTATGCCGGCTTTCGTTCCACATATTTCACTTGAAGTCGTGTACCCAGACGAAGCTATATCACCCCGTATTATATCTTGTTGTGAACCAATTATTTCCAATGGGTACCAGGGATCACAGGAAATATTCATCGCAATCATTGTTAATTGTACACTACTACCATTTTTCAAAATAATTCCCCACGTGCAGGTGAAATAAGGAGGCAGAAGTCCGGGAAAATTTGTGGTAAATATTTCGGCCGGTGGGTCGTTGTAGTCACCGGCGGGGCAGCTATCGGAACAGTTATCGACACGGCAATCTGCGGTTGAATAAAATGTGAAGACATAGTAGACTTACATAATTATAATCAATGGTTGTGAAAACGTTTTTAATACCTTTAATTAGACACCGTTGGCATTCACTCGGAGTACCAAATCCGTTGAACGGTATGTGTCGCAGCTACTACATCGGTGTAGCACACGATATATAATGAATTGTCCTATTCCAATATTACAAATTTGGTATGCACGTAGTATTAGTAATAAAGTGGCAGAAACAAAATATCGTACCCTAGGGGTTTATGATTATAGAGTTAAAAGCATGAAGGGGAACTCTTCCCCAAGTAAGTATATCCTCCAAGCTTATTTGTATACTATTCTAGGCGCAGGAGAGGAGGCAGTTCTATCCAGCTAAATATAGTTATGATTCCTTGGCTGTATATCAGAACATATTATGTAGTTATTGGTACGTGTCATCTACTGCAAACCTATCAACGGTATCGCTATAATTTCATTGTTAAACAATACATCAAGTTATATTTATGTAGCTTGGTATGCCTACTTTCTTATATATTACCTAAAAATACTCTGCATGATACTCTTTTTGTTGTAAAGGTATGCTCATGATTTACTACAAAAATGCCACATGATATAACATGGTACAATTCATAAATAAAACATAACAGCATATTTACATTTACTGTTAAAATATGTCAAACTCGAAAAGTGCTGCAATATGATTGGCTTCCAACTTGTTTAATTATTCATATAAGACATTACAATTCAGACATAATTATTATGTAAATAAACTGCATTGTATAATATTATGCAATTGTATTATGATTGGAGAACTAAACTGATCTGGCTTATTATTAGTCTTCATACAATCATTCCTAAGATGCATGTACATCTAAATAATATGTAAATTAATTATATTTCTATATAGTATTATGTTGATTAAAGAAGTAAGCAACCTGAATTGTAATGCACTTACTAAGTCCTCGAAAGAACAACTGGAAGTTCAGAGTCTGAGGCATGACAGCGGTCAATTCTCCAATCGTCAGGAACAGAGTAGCGCTACTGGTGTCCAACTGGACGTCAAAATTGCGAATAAATCCGCAATAAGTTCCTTTCTCACTGTCCGATTTGGGATAGTGCTGTACCACCTGAACACTGTCAATACATTGCTCCTCGTTGTGCTTGCGCAGGTTTAGCAGCAGAAAAGAAAGTCTAAAGAAATTTGGATATATTTTACAGTATAAATGTACTATTTAATTGAATTAGTTATCTCATAGCATACCATAATACCTTCAAGTAGCACAAAACAAACAACAAACAGGTTGACACTCACCTTTCGCAATAGTCGGTAATCATATAGATTTGTCAGAAGACAGTATAAATATAATATAATAGAGCAAACACTCGCTTGCTAAGATAAACTACTCGGAGGGTATATTGTTTTTAATATATTATCTTCTGAAATCGTTTATTAATACTATACTGTTGTCTCATTCCACGATCACCTTTCTTTCTCTCCTTATATATTCCAACCTAAAAAACATTCCAAATTCACTCCTTCTCTAACTCTCTATATGACCTAACACACTGAACTCTGCCTAGGCTCTTCAATCGTATTTATTCTAGTATCTCCATAGCTTCTACAAAACACATGTACTCTCTCTCATTTCATTTCCCAGACTCCCTTTCTGACATTAACATACATACTATCACCGCACGCCGACACGTGCATGGGTAGCAACCATCCTACACCCCGCCATCGGTCAGTTAGTGACCCTTTGTCCAGGCGGCAGTGACCTCATTCTAAAATAGGCCACACCCCCATCACGGTGCTCTCGGCATGACACGAAGGTCAGAGATGGCAAAATAGCAACAGTGGCTGACACATGGAAGATGGCTGCCTGGACATCGGAATCGACGATGACGTCAGATTAAAACATTTGCCTAACAGATTAATGTGAGCAGATATGTGATAAATGACAGACTCGATGGGCTGTAAGGCTCATTGATGACTTGCCAGGCCTCCTTCCGAAATGTTTGTCCATGTTTGGATATATTCCCAAATACCCCTGAGCGTAGTCGGATTATAATGTCTTGCTCAATAACACATGTCGAGATAACCAGCAACAGAGCTGGGACTCGACACGTGACCTTACGATTCCGAACCTCAAGCCCCATCCAGTGGGCTATCACGACAATCCTTGCACATTCACTGGGCATAACATGAAGGTATGTAGTGCTGTTATTTGTATTACAACGTCTCATGTAATACTTGGTAACATTGTGAAGGTAGGTATAATGTGAAGATATGTACTGCTCGTTTTTGTGTTACAACATCTCGTGTATTACAAGGCAACATTATTAGCAAAGTTGGCCAATCTTTCCACTTTGAAGTTGAATGTTCCGCTGATTTCATCAAATTATAATACCATTTATATTAACGATCGTTGACATCATAATGTTCAATGATATGGGTCCTATTTCACAAAAGTTACGGTACATTCGTAAATGGGACTTTCGAAGAATATATCTGCGTAACTTTGAAGAAATAATTTTAGAAGATTCGTATATCTATGTCACAAAGCCAAATCGTTATCAACTCTGGTTGAAATCGTACGTAGCTTTACGTCTGGTCGGGAGTATCCGTAAGTTCATGTTCTTTTTTACTAATTTGTCTAAAACACAAGTTTCGAAGACGGCGCTAGAAATCGCAGTGCTAAATAAATATTAAATATAGTCAAGCAGTCGATATCTAAATTCCTGTCAATATTGGAGAAGGTTGGTCGGAGTAAGCGGTCCGAAACTGTGACATTTGATAATGGCCTAACGAAATAATACCCACATTTGCGTGTTAATAGCGGACTTAAAAGCTAAATCCTGCCCGGGCTCCGACTGCCCATCATGTGCCGGTGCTTAACTCCGGTTTATGTAGCGCAAGCGTATGCGAAGCAATGACTCGTCAGCTGACAGTCAGCTGACCAGACATTGTATGAACAATATTTTTAATTATATTTCCCAATATGCACAGCTAATGTTAGCAATTGTCTCATTTTAAAGTTTTCTTTTCAGACTTGAATTATTTCCAAATACGTAACTATACACTATATTCTAATTTTTGCCATGTTGTTTCATTAAAAAAAATCAGATATGAATTATTCACAAATATAAACAATATACCTACGTGACCTGGCTGGGAAGTCTATTCATCCAGTCATAACTACTTAATATGTTGTTGTTTAATAAGTTCGTTCCATACTGTAGTGTATATAATTAACGCATGAGTTATCTATTATACTCTAAATAATGGTTTACAATTACAATACTTTAAATTCATACTACTTGGCACCCGCAAAGCGCACAGTTTCAAATGAATGACATTCACAATGTGATACATAGCGATGTGAATTATTGTGTGTGCGTATGTGTACAATGTTGCTTACTACTTTAAAATGTACCTACAAATGGGTGTGAATGGTTTTTATAAACTTCGGGCATATTTTAATGAAAGGGTGATAAAATGTGTCATAATTATGTTATATAAATGAGAAGGGTTAATGGATTGCCTACCATGCATTGCCGCCTGGTAATACACTCCACGGGGATGACACTATTGTGTTCTCCCCCGTATCGATCATTACCAGGTTCATTAACCATTATCGACGAGACTGTGCCGCTTTAAAATCAAATTAATATGGTGACTGTATATTGCCGGTGAGCTACTACTTTAATATTTTAATGACAAAGTTAATACTCTGTAATACAGGAATACGTTTATACGGTGTTGCAATTATCGATCACTCAAGAACCACTTATACAGTACCTCAATAACGTTTACTCAAACGTGATTTCCCGGTTGATTAACTTATTGGCTTAGTTTATTGACCCTTTCCCCGCGAAGGTTATGGACCATCCAAATTATTTAGAGTAGCACTTCGTTATATACCCATTTACACTATATTAATTGAACACGCTTATGGCATCGTTTGAGATGCTTAACATTGTTTATTGTATTGTTTAAAAGCATTGTTTATATCCGCAAAACGTTCAACTTCAATATACTTTACCGAAAAATAAACACATTGTATTACCGTATTATTTGTATTTGTTTGTTTTTAGATTAATAGCACTGTGCAGTGACTGCACCACCCGACCCTGATATACTGATTATTATTGATATGTGAATAACGGAATATTATAAAACATAATTATACCTTATTTTTCGGCCACGTGCAGCTCGTAAGCGAAAACAGAGAGACATGTCACCACGATACCACGGAGGCGTGCCAATCCAAGATAACAATCCTTCATTCCAATAAACAGAGGCTTCCGAACAACGTACACTGTGCAGTTGATGTGCAGAGTAATGGCCGTTGTGTTTAGTTTCAAGTTGTGTGGTCATTGGTAACGCTTTGAAAGAACAATATATATATTAAACAATAAGGAAAATAAACGCATATGGAATAATAATAACAAAGAAATGTTATGTGTGTTATGTATGTGCTAGCTTTGAAAGAACAATACATATGGGACAATAAGACACATAAATGCATTTAAGTGTTACCTATGTGCTAGCCTGTGTTCATCCACACCCTTATTTTTTTAGATTGTTGGCACTGTATCATCCGACCACATACACTGAGTGGTCTTGAAATATGAATAAATGGAAGGTTAAAATAGAATTATACCTTATATTTATAAGTATACCTTATTTGTATATGCTACTAACACATGCGTTTATTTTTCAACACAGCCTAAATGTTAAAGGTATACAGCGGATATAAAGTATGTGTTAAGTGTCTCAATAGAAAAGCTAAGCGTGGTTAATTACCAAAGGCATGTATGTTTTAACACGTGTTTATATGTAAACGGCTATAGGAAAATGTAAACGGTAATATAAGAAATTAATAGTTTAAATATTGGTTGGATTGTGGGAAATCATTCAGTTTTATAATAAGAGATTATAGTTTGGTCAGATTGTGTATTGTCTGTTAGCTCAGTTGATAGGGCAATGGGCTTGTGATCCCAATATCCGGAGTTCGGGTACGGAGTGAGGAAACTTATATTCCAGTGGATCTAACTGGTACATCGAATGATTTTGGCTCATATAACCTTTGCGTTGAAAATGGACAGAAAACATATTCATTCATTAATTTATTAGAAAGTCATATAAATATATATCAGACGAAAACTTTGCACACGAAAATAATGTCCACAACATATTACATTGTTTCAAAAATGTTGGTCTAATCTACAGTGTTTTAATTCAACTGATATACAGCTAACGTTATTCTGTTTTAAATGTTATATAGTTTGATGTCTTACTGTTTATCAAGTATAACATTTGACTAATCAACAATTTCAGATTTTGAATTTTATCAAGTTTTACATAATCATAGTTTTAGCAATGTATGTGAGGTGAGGGCCCTGGCGACAATAAATCTTGGCGAAACAAACTTACCATGTTTATATAATGCTATTTTAAATATAGACATTCACAACCATGCCGAAACTACTTGTGTCAAATTAGGCATTCAAAAGTCTAAATATGTGACATGTTATAACACAGATCGAGCATAAACTCCTAACCCCAACCCTTGCTTATAACACAGCAACATATACAAACTAGCTAAAGGTAGAAAATTAGGGATTTATATGCTCCTGTGTTATAAATAATTTATTCTTCATGGGTGACATTGGGCTGTCCTAGCTTCTATACTTGCTTGAATTAACCAGACGTATTTGTTTGAACAAACCTCTTTGGCAATGGAATGGACGACTGAGAGTGCAGTTTTCCTCGTAGATTAAAATCCGTTGATCTTGGTCCACCAACATCACAAAACATGTTTCATCAGTTGAATTGATAGTTGATATCCACTGAACGTATTCAGAACTAACGAGATGAGATATCTTGTGAAAATAACAGAACAGTTATAAAAACGATGTATACTATATTAGTCATTGTCTCGCAATGTTTTCAAAATACTTGTCCTCACTTGTTGCGGATTCAAATTTAACCAGCCGCTTTACATTGGTGAACTGATTCATTCCTATAAACCTTCTCGCAACTTGCTCTCTTCCGTTAAATACCAATTAGTACAACCACGTTATAATGTCAATTGTATGGCAGTATATGTTTAGCATTTGCAGCTGCTACTCTTTGAAATCAATTACCAGAGCGCATCAAATCGTGTGATACATTCATCCATTTTAGGAAGTCTCTTAAGACTCATCTTTCCACACTTCATTATGATTAATGTATATTTATATTTCTTGGACATTGTTTGTATTGTGCTCTTGTGGTACAGTATCCTACATGAATATTTACATATTTATATATATCTTTGTGAAGCCCTTTGGGGTGCGACATTCTGGTCTTATGCACGAAAAGTGCTATAACAATCATCATTATTATTATTATAAATATAAGATAATCAATGACATATTAATTAACTCAGATTTGTTTGCCATTGTATAAATTTGTATTTAACATATAATAATACACAACTTATAGCCCATCAATCCTGCGTGGGTAGGAAAATATAATTATTGTGTGTGTACTGTGAGGTTCCGGGTCTCGGCATGAGTGTGAAATATACTATAATTCGACTGCTCTCTGTCACGCAGGGACATTTGGGAACATATACAAATATGTGACAAGCATTTTGGAAGGAAGCTTGGCATGTCACCAATGGGCCTTTGAGTCTTTGATTTATCACAGATCTGCCCACAGTAATCTATATGATTACCAACCATAGCGAAAGCTAAGTGTCAATATGTTTGTTTGTTTTACTGCGATGATCATTATATCCATACGTAATGTATAATATACAGGCGCGGCGGATCCAGGAATTTAAGCAGAGGAATTCACGGATCAATTCACTGATTTGTTACAGTCTGTCTGATACACTATCTAAGCGAAGCACTACCGTACAAGATAATTTTGAAAAACAGAATGTCCTTAGATGCAATCTGGTGCAACATGTTACGCCATTTAAAGTCAACTTTGTAATCACAATTTACATTGTTACTTTTATTGTATAAGAATATCAAAAAATGGCAAATATCTATTTCGAACTCCTCAAATAATTTTAGAAAAGTAACATACGTTACCTATATCAAAATGGCCGATTTTACTTTCTTTCTCAGACAACAAACTAATCAATGACATTCAGGTTTCGAATACGTTCTCCTGCAACTCACTTTTATTTGAAATAAATATTAAATCGGCATACACGGACATACACATAATATACATAATATATATATATATATAATATTGATATATATATATATATATATGAGCATCTCGGATCTACCAATATATGAATATGTGTCTGCATATTGTGCTACCAATATATGAATATGTGTCTGCATATTGAATATAGATCATTAACTGTTGTTTTGTTGAGCACTTTATATGAGACTGTACCATTGCTAATTGCATTATGCGTAGCTCTCTGCTTTGCAGTTTGAGCACTCTGTCATTGGTACAACTAAACTTTTGTAAACTGCATGCGGTAAGTCTTCGGATTTTCGCATACATATAGTTTCAGTCCCATAATTCTGTATTGCACTGACAATCCCTAAAAAGGGTGAAACGGTATATACTTTCTGCATAATGAATATAGCTTATTAACTGTTTTTTTGTTGAGCACTTTATATTAGACTGTACCATTGCAATTTGCGTTGTGCATAGCTCTCTGCTTTGCAGTTTGCGCACTCTGGAATGGTACAATGACACTTTTTAAACTACATGCGGGTATGTCTTCGGATTTTCGCAAATGTATAGTTTCAGTCTCATAATTCTGTATTGCACTGACGATCCCTAAAAAGGGTGAAACGGTACTGTCTGCATATTGAATATTATATATATATTTATATATATGAGATAATTGAATCTTTCTACCAACACATATATATATATATGTGTATATGCCGGTATATTTACTATAAACATTAATGTATTTCATTTATTGTAATATAATTATCATCACCAACTCCTCCTTATCCAAATAACATGTAAGCGTGATCTTTTTTTATTTTCTAGACAAAATGCTACTGAACATAAAAAGCCTATACTGTACGTACAATTTCCGATCGAAATGCCAAGAATGTGTCTTCATTTAAGACCTGTCCGTTTAAATATCGACATGAACGATGAGCTTCTTTCCAGGGCACTGCTGTAGTGTTGTATTGTAGACACACCAACTGTGCAGCATATGGACTGAGAAAGCTTGTCAAATCACAGAGTGCTAAAAAACAAATACGATTATAATTGAAGCCGTTATCAAGTTCACCAACCTTAAATTAATTGAAGTATACAAAATGACGATACCTGTAGTGAACGGGAACTAAACCGATAAAATACTGAGATACAAACGTAAATTCGTCACGGTCTCAAAAGTTATAATTTCCGGACAGATAGGCCTATATTAATTTAATGGGAATTTCGGGGAGTAGCTTTGGTAGTGTGCTAATACTAGCTAATAATGACAAGATAAATTTACGGTAAAATGTCATATGACACGGTATAATTTTGACCAAATCGAGATATGTACATTTTGCATAGGTTTACATGACTTTTTATAATTATTAACATTTGTATAACATGCAGTAAATATTATATTGACGGTCAGCACGGTTTGTAAAAAGGGGGACAATATATCATCCTGTTTCTTTATTATCGCACAATGTTTACTTACACTGGCATGTCTCGCCGTTAGTCGGGTCTAAGTACATTCCGTTGGGGCATGTGCAGGAATAACCACCAGG
>JAODAI010102541.1:0-11474 GCA_027575025.1 Scotoplanes globosa | reverse complement strand
AGGATCACTGGATTGTTGACCATGCTCCAATCCCACACGCTGAACATCAAGCGAGAAGGCAACATGTACCATTTTTATAGTCTTCGGTATGACCGACCTCCAGGGGTCTCGAACCCTCGCGGGCACGAAACCACTATCTAGTCTCCCGGCTTGCAAGCGGATGCTCTAACCAATTGCGCCACGCTAGCCGGTGAGCAGATCGGTTGATTGTGCTTGAACGGTTACTTGCTGTTTAATAACGTCGTTCTCGGATAATCTTTGGAACGAGCAGACTTCTTAGTATAGCATCGAACCACCAAAGTTATGATCATAGATTACCATTATGTTTCGTTCTATATCGAAAGTAGGCTTTATCGAGAAAAAAACGATTTATTTCTGATATTCCCAAGAATAATAAATATAGCAAAAATTGGTCCAAAAATAACAATTGTTGAAATTTTATGGCAAATTTTCAACTTTTGTTATTGTATAAAATATATATAATAACAAATAACACATATACTTATGATAAAAAAATCTTCATTTTTTTTATAGATTTTATTAATATAATGGTTACTATCTCAGAAAGTGCATTTGGGACATGTCCCCCTATGATTTTATGTGATGGGTAGCACATAAAGATGAGAGTTAACACCGGACTGTCATCATAATTCCGAGCAAGCTAATTAACAATGACAACTGTTTTTGCCAATTCCCCCGGAAAATTTTCCTGATAAAATTCTAAAGACAAAGTTATATTACCCCCATACTATCATTAAGATAATTTATCATAATACCAATAATAATAATAACAATGTTGAAGGGTGTAAAACTCATTTAGCATACGAGACGCTAATCTAACATGAGGCCCTCAATGCGCAATGCCATATCGGAATTTCTCAAGAGATATTGCCAAGAGAAAATTGTCCCAGACCGTGGTCGGAGAGGAATTGTTCCAGATCCTTTAATTTACTAATATAACTTGTGGTATTTTTAGTTTATGATATCACAAAGCATAGCAAGTCAAGTCCCAAATGAATGACACAGGATCTCTCTCTCTACCTCATGTATCCCTAAAAAGGGGTGAGGAAGAATACACGAACTAACTGCAGCATCATTGGCAAAGCTCTCCAACTCCCCCTACTCATAGCCCTGTCCCTCCAATCGCCATCCCCACCAGCGCTCCTAAAATACCTCTCAACACAGTCCTTCCATCTCAAACGAGGCCTCCCCCTTCGGCCTACTTCCACGTGCGACATCGCCCTTTTCGGAAGACGACCATCATCCATGCGCTCCACGTGCCCAGCCCACCTCAACCACCCCTTGTCACTCTTTGTGTAAGACTCCTAGGCCTCCCAATATCCTCCCTTATATCATCCAACCTCCTCCCTTCCGCCCGCTTAACCCCCGCGATCCTTCTCATCCAATAATTATTTTCATACACTTGAAGACGCTGTTGCTGAGCATTATACAGGACCACGGCTATTTAACGCCCCCATCCGATGGACGCCCCTCACCAGATTTAGCCTATGAGTCGACATAGTTACCGGAGTGTGGTCACTGTCGTTCAGACACCATGGTCCGGTTGTGGAGGACCAGTGATTGTGGCCCGCTCTGCGTATTTCAAGGATAATACAATTATTTATAATTTGCTACCGTTATGACTCAACTTGTTATGTACCCTATATACATAGTTACGTCATACGGGAGTGTGGCCACTGCCATGCAGACAGCTACTAGTAACCACCGGTGACAGTACATTTATAAAGAGAAGGGTAGCAGGTTCATATGCTTGAATATAAATAATGATTGGATGCCCTTCAGTTCATGTTGAATGATGTACACCGTGTGTACACCATGAAGTACGGCGAACCAGAAAGACAAGGTTCTCATTAACGTCCGGTTCGATATACTTTATAATTGTTAATTTCAGTGGTGGTCAGTGGTACGTTGGCAAATCATTTCATCTCAATTATCATTGGCTAACTTGACTAATAATTATTTGTACTCAACTAAGGAAGCATTTTTGTGATGGATTAATGAGAATCTCCATTGACCACGAGAGGCGAGAGTACTATATGGACAGAGTCTATCTTGCTTCACATGGTTGTTTATATCAAAGATGCATGCATGACCACTATTCATTCATGCTTGGCGAGTTTACTCGAATTTGATTGGTTTACTTTATTTTCGCCATTGTCTCATGTTTTAGGTTTTCTTTTCAGGCGTAAATTCTTTACAAATACAAACAATGAACCCACATAACCTGTCTTGGAAAGTTTATTAATTAATTTAGAACTTGGGTTGTTGTTGAATAAGTTGTAAATTCTATAAAAAATACAAACAATGGAGCCACCTGACCTGTCTGGAAAGTATATTAATCAATTTATAGAACCACTTATATTGTTGTTGAATAAATTGTTTATGTAGTGTATGTCATTTACACGGTTCTCTGTTAGTTATATTATTGTTCACAGCCAATTGTCGTCACCGTCGTCTCTTTAATCAGCCAATCACCAGTGGTATTCATATAGTTGTGGACCTTTTTATATTATACATACTGCTAAATTTGATGAAATGACATCACGTGCAGAATCTCTATAGTTTGCTATTACAATATTTTAAATTTACACAGCTTAGCACTCGCAAAGTGCACAATTTCGTACGTATGTGTTAACTACATAAAACGGGGGTGAATGGTTTTAACGAATTTCGGGTATACTTTAATGAAAAATATGATTAAAAGTGTGATTATTATTTGATATATAAATGAACAGGATTAATGAACGATATGCCGTGCATTACCGCCTGGTAATGCACTCCACATGGGATATAATATTGCTGGATGCACGAGGCCGCTTGCGTTATCCTCCGAATCGTGTATTACCGTATGCGGTAATACACGGCAGACCGTTCATTAACCGCTAAATATCCGACGACCCTTCATGATTACGGTGGTACCGGTTAGTATAGACATTATGCAAGGTCGACCATTACGATTCCTGGAATAAATAAATAACTTCACTGTCACGTGTACTGTCTACACCTAATCAGCAATGGTTATTGTATATTCAAGGGGTACTGTCGTATTATAATTCTGCCAAATTCAGCTTGACGTGACACCACGAACATAATATCCATATAAAAGACACCATATTGGCCTCCAGACCCATCAACCCTACGAAAATCTTGGGTTGTTACTGCGAGAAGTGCATGATGGTGATAATGAATACATAATGCATGATGCAGTTACATGTACATGTACATCATCTTGAAATAAAGATTAACTTATGTGTTGAAAATCGTCAATGATCACGGTTACCTCTATAGGGCGAATTGTTGCTTATCAACAAGAGTCACAAACATCCGATGCCCAAACATGATTGCCATGATACCCGGTCAGTATATAATACACCATGTTGGCCTTCCCATCCAATAACGATATGAAAGCCTTAATGGCTGATGATGCTAGCAGTGGTGATGACTACAAAATAAATACATAATAACTTCATGGTTTTGTTTTTACGGTACGAATCCATCTAGGTTTACACTGTCTAAACAATCGTCGGATTTCTACCCGGAACAGCGGACTCATCCAGCAATACAACACTGGATTGATTGCGGAGTTTGACCAAAGCAGTAGACAAGTAAAACTGCTCCAGTAAATGAGATATTCTGGGAACTCCAGGAACGCACTGGTAATACACATTGCACAACTGGGTATCCAGCAGACGGCCAACACTAACACAAAGCGGAAGAGATTCTTTGCTGCTTTGCGGAGTCGTCGATGCTCACGTTTCGCTTTAGTCATGTTATTGGTGTTGACATTACGTTTCGCTTTAGTCATGTTATTGGTGTTGACATTACCAGTAGCTAAAGCCGATTGACCTTCTTTCACGTGATCAATATCTTCGTATGTTGGATCCTCCTCCGTGTCATTTAGTGATAGTCTCTTCTCATCTGAATTATTGTATATCGGGTTATCAATTGCTGGTAGGTTAGTATCGGTTTCTTGTAATGAAATGTCCTGTTTTGATGTCGAATGTGATAAATCGCTGTCACATATGACACACACTGTCGAGGTGGTGTCGTCACTACCTGGGCTACGTTGACCATCGTCAGCGATATGGACGCCGTGATCACTGTTTTTAATGTCATCACTGATATGCTTAGATACCCGTTGATGTAGCTTCATGAACACCATAGTATTGAAATAAATCAAGACTGAAAAGGGCATGACGAAATCTACAATAAATGCGACTACGCTCACCCATGCAACGAACAAACTGTATTGCTTCCATGGGTTCTCGGGTGTGGTGCAAGTGTGCTGTTCAAAAACAATTAAGTAAAATATCGTCTGAAGTATCACAGACATAATGACGTTACCAATCCAGAATGCCCAGCATCGGAAATGGGCGCTTTTGTTGTTTTCTTTGCATTGGTATCTTACTGGATCCGACACCAGTAAGTATCTATCATAGCTTATGACTATCGCCAAATATAATGGTTGATATAGATGCACATGTACCATAGTATTCCATGTTATTGACATGGAAACGGACATGAGGGGGTAGTGGTAACACGAATACACCACGTAGGGTAGCATCACAAACACCCCCACCCCCAAGTCAGCTGCCGCTAAATGGATTAGATACACATTATGTGCGCTTTGTCGTATCGCTTTGTGTCGGGTACTCGTAAAATAGGACAATAGGACAATTGCATTGCCGATGATAGTTATTGCTCCAATAACAGCGGTGCAAATTATTACTGCAATATCTAACGAGTTGAACTCTTTATTACTCTCACAATAATTATGTAATGTCGGATTCAGTATGTAGTTATCGCCGATTGGTGGAACCGTAGTCATGTATACTGTAGGGTACAGTGTGTTGTTATTGCCAAATGGTGGAACGGTTGTCACGTAGAATATAGGATTTAGTGTGTGGTTATCGCCGCTTGATCGAACTGTAGTAATCGCCGGATCCATCTGGAATGATTCAGCGGAATCGCACAACAACATATATACGATCTTGCCACTGAGACGAAGTTTTGGGCTGAGAGTTGCTCGGTCATTAGTCGGATATGTTATATAATTGAAAAGAATCCACACGTATATAATATTATCCGGTTAACACACAACGTATATAAGACGTTGTGAAAAGGTTGTGATTTGACCAGTGAAGTTCACGATGTTAATATTAAGCCATATTAACGTCAGTTAACAACGTTTGTTTGCCTCGTCTTTAAACATTCGACTACACCGTTTTATAAACATATTGGTCAACGTCAAACTATAACGTACTATCGACGTCCAGACATTATTAGAAAATCCGGTTACTTGACGTTGTGAAATGAACGTAGTAATACATTATTGAAACGTATTTTAACGTCTTTAAAAGACGTTCAAGACCTTTTCACGTTAACGTTATTATAACGTCTCTATAACGTAAAAATAACGTCAACAACTATGGTTATTAAAACGTAATCAGGAATCTACAATATACGTCTTTTGAACGACTTTTAATGTTCTTTGAACGTAACAGTAACGATGTTTAAACCTTTTTAGTATGTCAAATTGTGAGTTGGGTACTGACTAGCTAGCAATACCTAGCAGTATAGTACGATACATTGTCCGGAATTGGTATATATTATCATATATAGCGTACACCGTCTCTGGTATAATGTAGCAAAACTTTCAGCTATTTTGTCACAACGAACACAATATGCTATGTTAAAAATACACGTTGAGTGTCTCGATAATTATTTATGCATTTCCAATACAAAATAAAATTGTAATCACTGTTGTATCCAAATAGTAACATAGGATACTGTAATCTCAGATCATCACTGAAACGAGGCTCTTACATTTTTATAATGACTGAAGTATTAAAGTCTCAGTCTGTTATATTCTTGAACAATCCAAAAGCTGTCATATCTGAAGAAATTATGCATGGTGATCAAGGTGACGAATAATAGGTCCATGACTAAAACTGCAGATTGTTATAGGACAATAATATTTATATCGCGATAAAACGATATATCGTCAATATATAGTATGCTCGTACACGATGTTGTAACCTATACATGTTAGTCGATGCTAGTTTATATCGGCCTATAATTATATTGCATATAAATAATCGGAAAGATTTATACCCGAAAAGAAGGTGATTAGTGCGGTGAATAATAGGTTCGTAACTTTAGTATATAGTGAAACTAAATGATGTTAGGATATATTACCGTGATATCGCGATAAAACGGTATATCCCGGAAAAGTATGTAGGTGATGATTGTATTCGATTGTGGTATGGTAGGGTAGCACATTCGTTACCTTATTTGGAGCTAAACTGATTTACAGCTGTAATTTTTATCAAATGTTATTATGAAATATATTGCATGTACGTAACTGGTCCTGTATTATCATGACAACTGAAGAGGTGTCAATATCTGAAGGTTAACATATTACACTAATATCTACACTATATGTCACGTCAGGTGATTTTCATGTAGGCTACTACGCAAACTACCGATATTAGTATTAATAAAAGCACAATCATTCTTCGCCATCTATTAATTATATACCCAATGGACTTGAGAATAATATGTATATATAGTCCAATAACTTTCCTCCATATACCATGGCTATAATTATTTTTATAATTAAAAGTCGTGTCGCACTCGAAGTTGTTGAATAACGGATATTAAAGATACTTTTTCAAGTTTCTTAATATCAATTTCAAAATTTATTTAATTATTTTTTATCAATTTAACTTTTGACATTGCACAATGTTCACTCACGGGCATGACTGCACAAAGACATTATTCATAATATTGTGGACATAAATAGAGTAGGACTTACTAATATGCTAATATGTTTTATATAGTATTCATGTTGTAGAAATGCATAGTGCTATATACGACTGCCCTAGTGCCATCCTCATCATCCCATGTCTTGCAAAGACACTCCAATGCCAACCATATCTCCATTATCACAATTATGGCCAGCTATACTAAGACATAAACTCAACCGATCAGACGAATTACAATAACTACACCATGGCATGTCCTAACAACCATTATGCAATATGCCGATGACTGCGGTTTCATATTTGTGTCCGAAGATCAGCGTCTTATGAACCATTGAATGGAAGCTACACTAAGTTTATGGTACCAAACAAAAGACATAAACTTATGAAATAACAAAAACTGGTACCATTGAATGGAAAATCTATAAATATCTAGGAAGTCTTTACTTGGTACAACACAAAATACATAAAAATAAAAAACTATCGCGTCCATGCATGCAGAAACTCAAATACCTTTGGTAATGCAGACACATATACCACTGGATCGGAAACTCAGAATCTTCAACTCGGGCATAAAACAAATCTTCCTTCAGTCCAATGTGGACTCTAACAGCTTCCTTCGAAAAACAAGTCAACGCATTCCAGCGAACACTTCTCATAAAACTGCTAAACATCAAGTGGTTAGCAAAACATATTTCCAACAAATAATTACACACCTAACTACACCATGATTGGAAATGGAGTGTCATTATCTCAGAATGAATACTTCGTTGATTATGTTACGCACTACGGCCGCATGCTGTGTCATCTCCCTTAAAACAAAAACACTTTTGCCAAAAATAGTCAGAGGTTTTTACATATATCATAACATAGGTTAGCTTGTATAATTGGTTTGTGTCAGTGTCAATCACATCATATCTTGATCAGGTGATATGCCCATCAGTCTATAAGCCATTAAATCACACCCCATGTGGAACTTTGTGGAAATAAACTTCTGACTGACCAGATGACGGTTTTAAGGGGACCGTCACGTCATGTAGTGCCAGAAGAACCCATGCAAGATAGGCACTGATGTAAGCTGAGACGAAGAAGAGAAGATATAGAGGAGTAGAAAAACTTACCTGGATGATTATAATCAAGAAATAATGTATTACAACGGTAATTGATTCGGAGAGGGGGTATCTCCGCCGCGGTACAACAGAGAAGAGAATGTCGAGATTCGATTTCGATTCACCGTTGGAAGAGACACGTGCTGAACCGTATCGGCGTGAAGTGAATCGATGATGATAATATGAGTAATTATAACAATAGGAATATACCTATAATGATTATGCATTATATAATATTTCAATATATTAATTACTATGTATATGTATGTGTGTCTCATACCAGTATGGTAACCTGCTACGTTATAGACATGTGATAGCCTAATACATATATTGTTCGATGTCATAGTTATATTGAAAATAAATTATTTTATTGTATGGTAATTTGTGGAGAAACACATAAATAAACGAAATAAAAGAAATATAAGTAGCCTACACAGAACATACATGTGACATTTCAATACGATGTAATAAAGACACTCGTATTATGTTTTTTGAAGTATATTTGTTGAATATGAGGCAATTCAGTAAAATAAAGTAAATCATAATAAGAAAAGATAAATAATCCAAATATTATGGGTAAAAATGCTTAGCTGCAGTAAAGAAATGAGATTTCACAAAAATGACATTATATAGTACATTTTTCACACCCATAGGCTTTCAGTATTTGGATGACACACCGTTCTATATTTCTTTTGATGAATGTTATATTCAGTCAGCTTTTAAAAAAAACGGAATGTTGTATACTTGATCTTTGTCAATGGATGAACGATCATAAATTAAAGCTTAACATTGGAAAAACATATTTCATTGTTTTCGCTTCAAGTTTACTAAGACTGTAGTTCAAATTCCTATTATTTATGTTGTTGGACATCACATTAAAGTCTCAGGACAGGATAAGAAACTTGAGAGTATTTTTTGACAATACCCTATATTTGGAGTATCATTTTGCAGACTTGTGCAGCACTCCAACATGCAGCTTATATTTCTTGATCAGAAGAGCGCTGAAGTTTTAATTCACGCGGTTGTTTCTTCAAAGCTTGATTTCTGTAACTCGTTATTGTTTAGTTGATCTACCCGCCAGACGCATAGGCCTAAAAATAAAATATTTCAACACGAATTTTATTAAAAAATCCGACGAAAATACACCAATACTTTGTGATTTGCATTGGCTTCCTATGGCGTCTCCAATTGACTTTCAAATTCTTGTAATTACATTTTAAGATTTAACCAGCCTCTATATATTGGTAAACTGATTAATTTATATGTACCATCTCGTAACCTGCGAGTGATAGATTAGTCCAGCCACGCTCTAATATTATGTATTATGGCCTGGGTAAATGACGCTATATATGTGGTATGGTCAAGGTAATTATGGCCAGTGTATGTACATTCCATGTAACTGAACTGGTAAAAGATTACAAGTGCATGGCCCTTGCACCACTGCGGCCGGACGGGCAAATGATTTTCCATACTTGCAACTGTAGAGGTTTTATAAAAACCGGAGTGCCCGGAGAAAAACCTCTAAGTTGACAGTATGAAGTAAATCATTTGCACATACCGAACGGGGAATCGAACCCCGGCCGCAGTGGTGCAAGGCGAGTAGTGTTACCACTATACCACACATTTGTTTCCGGGTATAATTTTGTTATTATTTTATTTTATTCATTTATGAAATACACCCAAATGTTATCGTGGTATAATATGTTCATTGACCGATTTTACCATGGTAAGTTATCTATAAGTTACCCCGACGTTTTTATCATGGTAAATTAGTGGTAAATACTACTATGTAGATCAGTGGTTGTACCTGGGTACGGTATATAAATTTATTATTTATTTGCATGCGTATAGCCCTTATCCCACACGTTCCACATGACTCATTTTATCAGTTGTTGTGAAAACGATCTGTTTTTTTTCAAACGAGATTCGAGACAGCAATACTTCTTTTCGTAGACAATTTATTACAAATAAACGGATTGTAAAACTAAAAGAGCATACAATGTAGCAAAATAAAAATAATATTTATTGAAAGAAATATTAAGTTCTGCACATGATATCATATCATAGAATTTAGCTGTTTTATAATATAATCTGCTCCTGGTGATATTGTCACTATTGCTAATTGGCTAATTAACAGGCGTAGATTGCCTGTTGACAATAATATTTACATCACATGACATAGTTCAAACGCATACAAAACCTCTTTGGCCTTATGGCATGTGGGTAAAAAAAGTAAACAAAACTGGGGTGTCAGTGTCGGTCAATCTATAAATTAATGCCTTAGCAATAGGCCTATTAATTGATGATTTTAGCAGTTGATTTTTCGAAAACAGTTACAGAATGTGGTTTTTAATCATCTTAACATGGTTGGCCACCATTATTCAAGTCTGCTTTATAACTCTGGCTCTTGGTAGGCATCTTAAACTGGTCTTAGGCCTAATAATTATAATTAGGCCGGTCAAGTGTATAAACGTAACGTAGACAAATGCCTAACTGTTACTCATGTACTGTCAGCTGTAATAGGCCTAGCCTAGACCTAACGTCAGGTTAGGGCCTGCCTAGAAAGTCCAAGAACACAGTTTCTGTGGGATCATACTACCATTAATAACTTTTAGTGCACCTAGCTCCTATAAAGATTTTTTTATTCGGAGCATTGGCAACAGTAGGCCTAGGCCCTATGGCATATGCGCCTTCATCATAGTCTTTTTGCCTAGTCCGGCGCATAGGCTAGCTTGCGGACACAGGTCCTGGTCCCGTTGTATAGTAGTAGACAGGCCGCTGGGCGCGTGTACCCAGCGCGTGATTCCAGGTTGGGGGGACGGACGCGCATTCCCGGGGACCAGGGACCTACAGTTTCGTTCACGCTGTTTTTCCACCTGTCCTATTTACGGCTGGTGCGTACACGGTTTTTAATGTACCCGCGAATAGGCATGGCCAGGGATTGGCTAGTGCGGTCACCCAGGCTATTTTTCAATTCCGGCCAAAATCAGTCCAAGTTTGGTTTCCGGGCACCCTACAACGTTACAGGGTTATTGCCAGTCAGCAGCTTTTTAATTTATGCGCTTGCGGGGACTTGCAGGACCTGTGATTGGTCACACCCCCTTTGGCGAGGCATGTGATTGGTCCCACCTACTTTCGGGCTGCAGACGTCCGTTCTTATATACCGGGTACCTAGATTGGTTTTCTCACTTTGATCACAACCTTTTCAGTGTCAGTTGACAAAATCCCACCCACCCACCCTTTTTTATTATAGTAGTAACAGTTGGTCATGTGGGCCACAAGGTCGTCGGGGTGCCAGGGGGGGTCCTTTCCGGGCACATTTATTGCTATCTTGCACATAGGGGTAAAAAGGGGGGATAGTATTATAAGGCTAGCTCATCAGTGTCTACACCTGGGAGCAGGCCTGTTTGGATATGCAGTTGTATTACCGGTATTAGTATTATAATTTATAAGGCTAGCTCATCAGTGTCTACACCTGGGAGTAGGCCTGTATGAATATGCAGTAGTATTATTAGTATTATAAATTATAAGGCTAGCTTACCAGTGTATTTATCGCCTGGAGCAGGTCTTATACATATAA
>JAODAI010102430.1:0-11474 GCA_027575025.1 Scotoplanes globosa | reverse complement strand
ACACACACACACACACACATACACACATACGCCGGGGTGACCGCAAAGATTTCTTGTTAAGACAAGAAATCAAAAATATATACATGGTATTGGGGTATTATTGAAAATTATATTGATTCAATGTAAACAAAAGTTGTAAAATAAGTCCACCTAATAAATTACAATTTGAGGTAATATATTATTGCATTTGAATATCATATTTCTTCTTGACAATACTAATAAAAACATGTTTAAAACAAACTTATCAGTGTATGAGTAATATGTTGTAAAGAGGTTCAAAACACTCAATTCTTGAATTAGTCTGAAGAAGATGAGCTTTAAATTATTTCGGCAGCATTTAAAAAAGAACATGATATGATACAATCCTACTAAAATATTTGAAAATAGTTAGTAGTACATCGTTTATTATAATACCTAAAATATATATTATAATACCAAATGATAGATCACTGTATTGTTGACCATGTAAGACATGTTGGATGCTGACCAACATTGCATGGATAACTTATAAGTGTGTGGTAAGAACCAACCGTGGCATACACATTCACTCAACTGTATGGCCGATGCTATAACATGCGTGGGCCAATTGGTAATGTCTTTACAAAGATAAAAATACATTAGACAATAATTACAAAATACAATGTAAAGCTCCAAGAAAAGAGTCATTTGTGTACATTAGAGAACATACAATCCATAATGAAACAATTACAAAATGTTTGCTATAATCTCCTTGATGAAAAAGGTGTAATGGCGAGTGCTTCACTGTTGTCGCTGCTCATTACATGGCTGTTTGACAGTTACAGGCGCATTATCCCCGTTTAGTATAATTACTATATTGACATCATTTTACTTATCAACCTAGCTAAAAAGTATATAAAGCAATTATTCAGTTCATTCTTAGAAGGGAGTGAATTCCTGAAAGTGCAGACATCACTTTACAAACTTGTATCTTATATGGATGTATAAATTAAGTTACTACTAATAGAGTACTCGTGGCACATATTTCTGGAAAGAAAATAAGATTAGTTATATATTAATTGGTCTTATTGTACAAAGTGTCAATCCTGTGTTGAAACATAAAAATAAATATACGTTGAAATACGTAACTTACATTCTTTTAAAATGCCCATGATTGTGATCATAATAAAACTACATCATAAAAAATATTATAAAATTTCTGATTATCAAAAATATATGTTTTATTTGATTGTAAATGATTAATTAAAACTAACATTTAATTATACTTATAATTAAAGGTGGAGGCTAGTGTTAATTACGACAACACTATTCAACTTTTTCAATAATTCCAACTATGTTGTATAAGGGGGCATGAGGTAACCATACGTTTTACAGACAGAGCTCTTTTGGAACCTGGAATACATGTCTTGCAGGAGGAAGGTCTGAGATAATGCCAACCTGTTTTTGTGAGATTATTATTTTTTTATATATACTGTACATGATGTAATTATGGATAAATACAATAACAAAAATATGTTTTTCTTGAAAATTTCCATATAATTGTGAACCAACCAATTTGAAAAACATTACGCATATATCCCCGGATTACAATTAATGTCCCCCTAGTTTGCACAACCCACCCATGAAATCACTAGCTGGAGAATACAGTGCTACCCTAGTTTTCTAAATCTATAGACCTTCTGCACAGCGTTTAAAAATATATTTGTTCTGATCAACAGCCAATCGTTGTCTATTAATAGCCAATCAGTAATTGATATGCCTATATCCATGGGTGTAAGAATACCATAATACTGCCTATATTCAAGGAAATAACAGGCAGATCCTCTATCTGTAAACAAACTAATGCAAACTTATGTTGCCATAGATATAACCTGAATGCCTGCTTCTTGCACATTATACCCACTATTCATACCACCATTGTCTTCTTGGATGTATGGCTGCATAGGAAGTTGTCATATTAGAAGTAATTGGAATGTGGTTGTATTGTGTCCTGTATATTATTTTGGACATATTTTCAGTGAGGGCATTTGTGCACCAGGCACTTTGCTTTAGTAGCAACGCAATCCACATTTTTACTATGTGAAACACTGGATGTTATCCGTAATAATATTTGTTGTACTGAACATCAAGATAGGTAATGTTGGGGAAATCTTAGTACATAATGAAGTTTTGAACAATGCCAGCAAAAATATTATTTGAATACATTAATTTGTGATCCTTTTTTACAACAATGGTTAGTATTGCCAACCATGCATAATATTCATGACTACTATTTAGATACATGCACTTAAAAATATATGCAATCACTCATACTAATTTAAATATTATGATAAACGATCTCACTCCACGAATCCCCACCGCCCAGTGTTACGTCCACTGCAGTGTTGTCGCTAGGATTTGACATTGCCGGTTTCCCGCATTGGAGGAGGAAACCCTGCATATACATTTTTCATGGTTCTTTTTCATTTTATGGTGTTATACCAACATCAATACGGCTGCATAATGGCATCATATATGTCATGTTCTATACAATAAAACCCTGCTACGCAGTAAATTAACTGTATTCCTCGAAGGTCACATTTTTCGCCAACTGATTTCAAAATTTCACCTGATTTCAGTTTTCAAAAAAATCCTAGAGACAACACTGATCCACTGATAATACTAGATAGTCCATCTGTTACAATACCATCACACTGATCTCTTTTCTCTGTGTAATGATATAATCGATTGATTGATTGATATTTACTTCGTTTTTTGTAACAATGCAGTTTAATTGGGCTGTCCTTGGATGATGTTTTTCATAGTCAAAAATCACTGGATTGAAGACCACTCTTTCAATCTCATTCATTGGACATCATGTGGAAGGTAATGCGGATGTATAATTTTTGATAGATATCACGATAAATAACACATTTAAATTTAAGTTAACAGCTAATGATGCTAGATGGTTGGTTGTGACCCGTTTTCATTTGTAAAATAAATATATAATTTCAGCTAGATTTATGCATCTTAATATTTACTATCCTTTAGTAAATTTGGCTGCTCCTTAAATTTATGAAAGTGAATGCCGTATTCCCGAGTGATCATAATGGCTTCTCCGTGGTGATCCTCCTCCACAAGTTTCATGTAAGCGGCGACAACATCCGACACACTGCAAAATATAAATAGTAGGTTAACAAGTATGAACACATGTAGTGCCCCAGACACAATCAAATTACAAACATGTATAATACCATTGAAACTGTGCAAAGTGAATACGTCCAGTTTATATTTGTATGTATTTGAGTGAGTAATATGTTACTCTACATTGGGATGGTATGCATGTAAAGGCAATATTTAGTCACTTTGAACCTTGATACTGTGTGTATTCAAGGAGGAACATATTACAATAATAATTGAATGTACATTTACACCACTATAATGGACCATCAAATTGGAGAGAGAGATATCATTTCTTAACATGATAATTGTCTTTTGCATGATAACTTCAGATCTAATGGTTATAACTACACATGTACAGGGCTCCCGGACTCTCCATCCCTACTAGTTGTGGATCACTGGATTATTGAACATGTTCAAGTATGTGTTCTAAGCATGAAGCGAGTCAAGGAGGTATACAAACTAAATATCAAAATAGTTTACCATAATGTATGTTTGAAGGTGTCGTGCTTACAATACAACCGCTTATCTCTATCAAATCTAATGACAAGTTCATATTGAACTTGTAGACAATGATCAATCCATACACTTTTAGATACATTTTGGTCATCTGAAGTTTCCAATAATAGTTTGGATCAGGTTTGGCTGATTGAGTTTAACGGCTCATGCAGTCTTCAGATTTTTCCTACACAATGATCACTGCATTGTTGACCATGCTCCAATCCAAGCTGAATATTAAGAGAGTTGTGTGGACCCTGTTCTAAAACATTGTAATTTGGATAATGTTGATGCATGATACTACTTTTTATGTATCATACTATACAGGTTCATATCAGTAGATAGCAACTATTCAAAAATAATATATCTTGTAACTGCATGGGTATATTGGTGATCTGCTGGAGTTACTGTATGTGTTTTCGTTAAATGCCCTTTATTAAGTGTGTTAAAGGGAAAGTCCAAGATAAGGTCCCCTCTGATGTCATTATAATAACAATCGGCCTGGAATTTTACGACACTAAGTGACTACCGAAGCGGGGGAAGCAGAGTCTTTTAAATTACAACTTCACGTCAGGTGGTTATTTTATGTTTATCCAAATTTCATAAAACAGAGTAGAACCACATATTGAAGCTCGGAAGCATCATCGGACAGTCGACCAATAATTCCAGAAAAAGAGAACCATGGTTGATTGGGCCAACATTGTGCGAACATCAGAGAACTTGCTTTGACTAAGTTTGCGAATTTCGGCAACACTCTTTGTAGAACATACCACGGAGGAAACACAGACACGTGAAGACCGTCCTAGTAGAGCGAGAACGCGTCGATGTGCAAGGCCAGGTGATGTGTCCTCCATGCGCAGAAAGTTTGTACCTTGCAAATGTGCACAGACGCGAAGAATGAATGAATGAATAGGTTTCCTGGCCCTTTTCAACGCAGTGGTTATAGATTATCTTCTACCAACCACCAGGACAAAGCCTGAATTGTTCTTTCCGTAACAGCTCCGTCTGAATTACCCTCATCCGGAGTGTGCAAAGAGTGGAACCAAGTCTAGAAGACTGGATATCAAACCCAGCAACTGAAGTGATATCCTGACCTGCAAGGATTCGTTCATCTTGAAGGATGCTACTAGCTGTGTCAAAAAACTCCACTCTGCCCAACGTCAGAAATACTAATCCTGCTTTGAAGACGAACTCCGCTCCGAGATAAACGATCTGAGACGGAACCAAGCACGACTTCTACACATTGATGATCAACCCCAAGTGTCTCAGCAGACAAATAACGGTCTCTGTGTCCAACTGAGAAGCCTCCTGCAAAGCACTCACGATCAACCAATCATTAACTTTGGCGAAAAGATGAAGCCCCTTCCTTCGGAGATGAGCCACTACCGCACGTGAGAGTGCGGATGACAGCCCGAAAGGCATGCAGGCATCGAAACACAAACTCCTGATCTTGATAGCCGAAAGCGAGGAATCTGATCGATGACCGGTGAATTGGGATGTGTAGATAAGATCGTGATGTGTGTCTGAGCGACGGAATAATTGAAGCTAGATACTCAATCCGGAACCGCTTTGAAATCATGTACGCCTTATTTAGAAGCTACAAGTTGAAAATCGGTCGCCAAAGGTTTCCCTTCTTTGGTGCCAAAAAGAACGATAAACAAAAAATGCTCCTCGATTCAAGAAGTGTTGCTGGTCGAATCACATTCTTGCAAAACAGATCCTTTATCTCCACCACCAACGCCAACCTCTTCTCCTCTACAAATAAAATCTGAGTACTTCTCTAAAATTTGCGTCTCGTTGGAGGTGCCGAAAACTTGATCTTGTAGCTGACCCAATTATTACCAGGTTGCAGACCCATGGACCAGGATCTATATCTATCCATCTGTCCAGAAAATCTGCCACTGTTGACATGACGACAAGTGGGTATCCTTAGGGCTTGTAAAACCCACAACGACCCTGAGGAGGATCTTGACGACCACCGTGTGACCCCGACCACACTGGTAAAAAACATTGTACGAAGATGAAGTCGAATCAAAGGAAGTTAATAATAATAATAATAGATTCAATTTATTAAGCGCCTTACAATGTAAAACAAACTCAAGGCGAAACGAATATACATGTAACAAACAATTACATACACGGATATATCACAATATATACAACTATATAAACAGATGTTTTTTTAAATTATTTTTGAAGGTATTTATATTTGTCATCATGCGCAATTTGGAGGGCAGGCATACTTTTGGGGATGCAACCCAAAATGCCCGTTCACCATATGTCTGATGAGAAGTTACTGTATGACGATCGGCGATCCCATGCCGAAAATCATACCTGCCTCGCAAAGATCCGCGTTGACGTGAAGAGTGTAGACTTGAAGAGAACAATCTTGAAGAGGACAAAGAAGTTTACGCTGATGACCTAGGTATTGAGAATGTCAACTCCAAGCGTTGCTTGCTAAACCTGACCTCATGGTCATACAGATCATCAAAGCCACCCCGAACAGATCCTTCCCGCTGAAAGGGGAACGCGAGACTGAGCTTGTATACAAACCGATGCTGTCCTAACATACATAAACTTGATATGTAAATTGTATTTTTAGGCAACAACTTCATCGCTTCAACTTGATTTTTTATTTAGTGTCCACAGTGCTCTTGGATAAAAAAATAAGCTATTCGCTAATACAATACAAAAACGCTACAACGTTCTCGCTATGATTTTTCGAAGAGATCATCAAAGCCACCCCTGAACAAATACTTCCTGTTGCAAGGTAGATGTTCAAAACACTTCATAACTTCCTGAGATTGCCACCTATACAACTTGAAGATGTAAAGACGGTGATCCGTAACATACTTTGAAGAGCTTCTAGCGAACCGGTCGAACAGAAGACGAACTAGTGGACCCAGATGAATAGTAACGACTGTGGTCTCCTCGTTCAAAAAGATAAGGGCATCATCATCGGATGCTTCCTGGATGAACGCTTCAGAGACTACATCAACCAAGAGAAGTAAAATTGAAGCGATGAGCATTCCGATATGACATAAGGAGTCATAAGCCTTACGTTCTGAATCCAAGTCCTTAACATCATTCTCATGAACCTTAAGGCACTTTAGAAGAAAGTTCCTGAAGACCACAACTTAGTACTGGCAATGTCCTTGTATCTCTTATACGCTTCCGTGTCGGGATGACGAGCATGAAGATGTCATCCAGAGCACTTGCATAATTAAGAGCGAGCTTAATCCTAATCGCATACTCCAATGTAACGAGTACCGGAGCCTCGAACGCAAGTGTTTCCTAACAACACCCACAGTATCATTTAAGCTGAACGAGTTGTCTTTGATCCAAAGAAAACAACAGAAACATTCATCAGAATGATCCTCCGCCAGAACCTTGCAAAACTTTCGCATGAGACTCGAATCACCAGTGTCGAACAGTAGATTCCATAAGGAAGTATCCAACCTCTTACGCATATATCTCGATAAACTTGGAGATGGCTCTTCCTCAAGAAATGTGTCTGAAAGCGAAAAAAACGACAAAGAACGAGGTGAAAGAGTAGTTGGCAAAAAACGACGAGAAGTAACATAAGATCTCCTCGACCTGCAAGTAGGCGATGGCGAAGCGTAATGGCGACGCGAAGAAGGCGATTCACGAAGTAGGCGAGGGACGACACAGAGATGATGATTGACGACGCGGAGATGATGATTGACGATAGCGAGTAGGCGAAGAATGAGGAAGAGATGATCGATAACGGAGAGCAGAACGTAAAGGACGACGGCAACCTGAACGAGATAGAGAAAGCGTAGACGAAGGCAACAATGCTCGTCTATCAGGAATCTCAAAACGGGTCCGCTTTCTTGAAAAAACGCGAACCACGCTGTAGCTGCACCTCATCGTTAACCTCTTTTTCAAGAATCGTTTACTGAGAGTCTAGCGACCTTCATTGATGGCATAATTAATGCATCATTTTTTGCAACAGTGACCCAAATTAAAGCTAATTAAAGCCAATGTGATACACGATACATCATTCTCGGGTTTGAGATAATTAGAACCAATGTGATACACGAGACGGCATTCTCGGGTTTGAGATAAATACTTTTATCCTAGGGAAGGGAACATGCGTCCATTCAGAAATTGTTTTAACTTTTTCACTTTGGTAATAAACAAAAAGTGATAATGGGTTGCTCTTTCAGTTCAAACTAAATGGCAATATGGTGACCGTCGCACCACGGGAGCCGTAAAGTCAAAACTTGCGATCTTAAGCTTTGTACATTTCTTAATAAAGCTCACTCGAGGCTCTTTAAAATTATAACTGCATCATAATGTTTTGATACAGTTACATGCATTAGGGTTGTGTCAATGTACCTACATATTAACCTACATAATCACATATTTTATAATACAAAATAACAAGTTGCGACTTTCCAGTCCTCTCGGTGTAGATGGTCACATAATTATTATGTCCAGTGGAAAAACTAGTACCAGATATACTGTGTCGTCTCACATACACTGTAGTCTTCTTTATTACCACCAAATTAAACCCCAGGCCAATTGAGGCAATGACACTCTAAATATGTGACGCGGCACCATAACAGTAGGCGTTAAATTTGTCTGCAAATATGAAAGTAATTCAAATTTACCAAAAAGTGGAATGATCGTCAAAATTATTTTTCAGATTTCAACAGTTTGTTATTGTGATGTTATTACATTTTATACAAATGTTTATTTCTGGGGACAAGCTATATAATGCTGAAAGTCAACTGGCAAACATGAATTTATTTGTCTTGTAAAATAAAGAGCATACGGGAGAGGCATGGGAAGAGTTGAGCCAGAGGGAGAGTTGAGCCACCGGCGCTCACGTCAACATTGTTGTTAGCTCATGTGATAATTGTTAGCTCTTACCACTGTTGAAGCTGCTTATGACTACCCACATTTTGATGTATGAATCAATCGATCCAGGTATATGATGTATGTTTTATAATAAAAAAACGAATTTTTCAACATCCAATGTCAATTTCTGACCACCAGGTGTGAAAACGTCTCTCACGTCAACAATATAATATTTCTCTAAAACATTTATAGTGAGTAATAGGCTATATTGAGTTAGTTTACATACATGAATTTCAGTATGTTGAGCCAATCACTTTCGAGGGGTCTGGCATTTGAACAAAAATGAAGGAATGAGGGAGAGTTGAGCAAATGGGAGGAGGGAGATTTGAGTCTATGTTGTGGATATGTATATATTTATAGATATAGGTCTATATGTTTGTGTATGCAATAGTATACACTAATATACATGTCTACATAGGTGTATATAGAACACATTATGCCCTCCAAAGCTTGGCCATGGTAGCTCGACTCTCCCATCATGGTAGCTATATGCCTTGTAATGATTTACCAGTGGATCAACTCTCCCTTCAAAGTAGCTCAACCCTCCCGCATACGAGGTTGATGCTACATGTCTAAATTGTGATCATAGCTTATCTGTGCCAATAGTTATTATTATTATACCATAACAAATAAATTTCAGAAGTTTATAGTTTTAGGACTGCATTTCAAAAAGTGCAAAAATGACTCTCCCGCATTTCCCTATCCCCAATTTTGGCCAAATTTTTGTTCACTCTTTCCCCCAAAACATAAGAAAGCTTAAATATTTAAGCAATTTAACCACCATATAATAAATAAAATAAAATAATAATAAATAAATAAAACTCATTTTCATTTTGTGACAAGGGCAGATATGCGTTAGGTGGGATGGGTCACACATATGAGTCACTCATACTGCAGCTGTCATAATTTGATATGAGTTGGCGTCTTGGAAGTTTCATCTGTAATGTTTGTGGCTAGGAAAATAAAGAAGGAATATATAAATTCTATGTAAATTGACACTTCTCCATTTTAGGTGTCCTGGATGCATACGATACATGTATGTTACTAAATTGGTGGGATCAGGTTGAATCAAACTTACGAGACCATTGGTAGACTTTCCTTGAAGCGTTCAAATTGTTCTGGGCTCAGATTGTGGGCGCTCTTCTTAAGGATTGGGGTATCAGCAAAAGAAGGACATACACTGTTAATGCGTATGTTGTCCAGTCGAAAGGCACTGTGATCCTCGGGATGACGCCCGGGAAGCTATAAGAAAGTGGATTGCATAGAAACATTCAATAATTAATAAGAGCAAATCATGTATTATTGAATGATGCAACTAGCTATAGTACTAGAAATAAATAGACATTGACCGATAGATACATATTATGAAAGTTTATTAGCAGTAATTTTACTAAAGGAAAATCAATATATTTACTTATAGGCCTATACTGACCAAGCCGAACACAATGTAAAAAACTAACTTCTTACCATGACATTATGTAGGGTCGTTATACTCCTAATGCTAGGTTCAACTATACAATTTGACCGTAGTCCGAAAGGAAGAACTGAATACTTTACAGCAAAATTGTAGTGACCATGCTACCAGGTGAACTAATAAAAATATATATTTTAGAAGAAAAAAATCAATTGTCGAATCCATGTCCACACATGGTTGTTGCGATGTATTTTTGGAGAAACATTTTTTTCTAACATTTCTTTTCAGGATAACCTTATTTTAGCCATTGGCTAATCTTCCGAAAGGCTCTGTGACGAAACGAGCGGACAAGCAGATAACGGGGAGAACTAGACTGTCCGGAGTAAAACCTCTAGTGGTAGGTATGGTCATCCCATTTGTAAGTCCGACTGAGGTTAGAACCGTCGTCACAGTGGTGCAAGATCGTAGCGCTTACCAATACCACAACCTACTCCTCGTTGGGACACTTTTTGTTGGAACAAAATTACTATATGTGACCGATTCTATCAAAACCAGGGATATGTCGCTAGACTCTTTTTTTACATACACCGCAATTATACTACTGAAAAATTATTACAATATTGAAAAGTGAAAAAATTGTTATTGTGACAGAATAATTATTATTGTACATATTTTTGTTTCTATATGTTTGAACATAGAAAAATTATAAAATATATTTTTGAAGCATTTTTTCAACGATTCGGTCTCAAAATGAACATTTGTAAATATTAATACGAATGATATTTATGACATTTTTCACTAGGGTTCCGAAGAGAGTGATAAGAGTGGGCAATAAGAACGCGGAATGTACCAGAGGCCTTGTTGAATTAGGCAGTGACGAGTTTGTATAAAGGCGCAAAGACACAAGTCAGAGTTGGATCAGAGTTATCAGAGCAGTTTGGAGTGACAGTTGGCATACATCAAGGATCTGTGTTATCACCATTGGTGTTTGCAGTAGTGTTTGACATGGTTATAGAGGATGCAAGAAATGGACTGTTGAGCGAGATGCTATATGCGGATGACCTGGTTCTAACAAGTGCTACGATAGAGGGACTGAGGTAGATGTTTCAGAGATTGAAGCAGGGTTTTGAGAGCAAGGGACTAAAGGTGAATCTTGGGAAAACAAAAGTGTTGGTGAGTGGAACGGAAGGAGATCATGCTGAGTGTTCATTGTAAACTACACTGAGAAACTGGGCATATAGTGGGTTTCTTATTTCTTTTTTGTTACTTATGTTTTTGGACAGCGCAACTGATTGTTGTTAAAATATATGTTAGCGCTTTATAAATGTTTAAATAATAATATTTCAAATTTATTTTTCAATTTATTTTCAATCAACGATTACAGGAAATATATATATAGGAGCGGCAATGTTTTGAAGCTCAAACGATAGCTGGGACTGTGTAGATTCTATATACTGCCATCACTTTTCTCTAAAACATTTTCTATTACCAGGAAGAGCCCTTGAAAGTGCCCCCCGTGCCCGCCGCGCGGCGGGAG
>JAODAI010102319.1:0-11475 GCA_027575025.1 Scotoplanes globosa | reverse complement strand
AAAGAGTGAACGTCTCCCTTGATTTATCTGATTATTTGCAGTTTTTTAAGCATGTTATTGTAGTTAAAGGTGGTATACATACTGCTCAAGATCCCGACAGGTCCATCTTCTCGGACACCCCGTATTACTGTACTAAGTCAATGTAATTCCGAATCCGCTATATAATGTATACGTAACTGCATTAACTTTATAAGATCAATATACTGGCTGTGTGGTATGTCTAGCGCCCTCAGAAATATATTCACCTGTAATTAAAATACAGTGTAAAAGTGCAGTATGCACAGACGCGCGCGGAGATAAATCATTTTCCGTTCGAGTGAAAATAACGAAACTGATTTTTTGTTCACAAAATATTCATTTTTGCATAAAATATTGTTTCGGATTGGCTCATTAAGTACATGATCACATTGACAACATATTTCTTCACAAGGTACATCCGACTTAATGTAAGTAACTTTGATATGATTTAATGTCATTTTCAGTCATTAACCATCCGAGTGATGGGTCAACGTTCATACCCGAATGTGTATATTCATCCCCCACTTCAACGGGGACATCACTAAATGTAACATTGTAACGGTTCCTGACTTTACGTCACTTAATTATGATGGTGTTTACTGTTAAAGGCCAACATGTACAGTACTTTTTCACCGCATGGAGAGCATTTTGTAGTTCCTATTCATCTTCTACTAAGACAATTGTATCATCACCATACAGAAGAGTAAATAGTTTAAGAAAAACCTCAATATCGTCAATACTTCATTTACAAAAGAAGACATATCATCAAGGCCACTATAATAATTACTACTGTCGGAACCAAAATCGTTTAGGAAAATTGAGAAAAGAATTGGGGACAGATTTTCACCTTGTCTAACACCGACATTGTAATTAAAGTAATCATATTTTTCTCCCATATTCATAATGCATGATTTTGCATCATTATACATTGAGTGAATTACTTAAAGTACCTTTCCATTAATATTACCTGCAATGAGCTTAGACCACAAAGACGTTCTGTCAATAAGATCAAAGGCCTTTTTATAATCAATAAAAGCACAGTAAACCCGTTTCCTTTTGCTAAGGTAATAATCATCGATAATTGAATATAAAACAAATATATGGTACAGAGTTTAATGATTACTTCTAAAGCCTGCTTGCTCATCACCTAATAACCCCACGCAATATATGTTGTTCGTAATACGATCATTCAAAATAGTGGTAAATAATTTCCCAATTGAGCTAAGAAGAGTGATGCCACACGATAATTGCCAGGGTCCTCTTGTGATCCCTTTCCTTTATATATAGGTTCAATAAACCCTTCCGTCCATATCGATGGAACCTTACTGGACGAAGAGTATTATGTTGAATAGCTTATATAGTAATTAATTGTACCAAATCAGTAGAACTAAATTTAATAAATTAATTGATAATTTGGTCAGATCCAGGCGTTTTGTTATTTTTAAATGTCTTACTTTGCTTAATAACTTCATCTTCAGTAATACTTTTAATTTAATTCTACATTTGTAGAGTTTTGAGGTAGACTGTCTGGTTTAAATCTTGGCAAATTATCAGCCTCACTTGTATTCAAATTATGAAAATGCTGTTCTAACTGTCCTATAGGAATACGACTGTTGGCAACCTTTTTGTCGGAGTGGTTTATAACATCCCAATAATCCCGTGGGTTTAAGCTTTTTATTCTCCTAAGTTTACTATGTAACGTAGCAAAATAATCTCGCTTTTCATTTCTACTTGATAATTTATATGTAATATAGAGGATACTTAAAGATCCTTTCATTGGTATTAAGCAGTCTATGCGACTTTTTTGCTTTAATATGATTAGCTTTCTTAGCCTTACAATCGCAGTAAAACCATTTGTTATTATTACCAGTGGGAATTCTGTGATTATACTTTTGAAAAAAAAAAACTTTAGCCATATCTGCCTTCTCTGCCGAGCAATAATACACTTTCTGAAGTTTCTCAACAATATTTTCCAATTCATTTTGAGCAACGTTATCATCCATTGAATGTATCAATGTAGAAATATTTGCAATACTATCGTTATCCTGCATGAAAGGCATTAACAAAATCAGTACTTTTCTCAGTTTTATGTTTGAATTTTATAGAATGACTACAAATATGAACATGTTCATGAACATAATGATTGTGAACAGATGAGTGACTTTTAAAGTTAAATTCAGTAATTATAGGACAGTGTTTGTCAGATATTAAGTTATCAAATATATCCATAGTAAAGTTTGTCACTTTTGGAAACAGTTCGGGTGAAACAATGATGTAATCAAGGCACTCTTAGCAGCACATGTGAATTCGCCAAAATGACCATTTAGGAAGTGGAGATCAAGTCCTCTGCATAGTTGTATGAGTCTGTGTCCGTTATTGTTTGTAGTAGTGTTCAAATTACATCTGCTCGTACATATACCTAGCTCCTCTGGTTGATGCTTGAAGTTGGAAGAATTTAGATTTAAATCTAATCCGGCTTCTCGGGATACAACATTATCAAAATTAGTCAAATCGTCAAGTAGTCCGGTTCTAGAATTGAAATGTTGGTTACAATATCATCAAAATTATTAACCTTATGATATATTGATCCTTCATGGGAAATATATGTTGATCCGAGTAACAACTTTTGTCCAAATGCTTTGTGTTCAAATTTAATTCAGAGAGCTGTAGCTGAGCAAGTGTTACCTAACACTTTACATTGTCCAGAATAAGTATCGGACACCAAAACTACCGTGTATACATCCAAATCGTCCTTCACCATGTCTAGCTACTGCACAATGAATATTGTATCCCGGAAATGCTAAATTATCAATTTCATCTGTCTTGGTTTCAGAAAGGCAAACGATATCAAAGTCGCTTATGAAATGTTGTAGGAGGTCGTCGGCGTTGTTTTTCTGTAGAATTCCTGAAATATTAAGTCCACAAATGTGTACAAGTTTCGTGTCACTGGCATTTTTCAAATAAGGCTGATCCAATTCGAAATTGTGAATATATTTTGTAGAGGTACCTGTGGGGGTACCTGTATAGTTTCTGATATCGTCAATATCCTTTAGGGTGACGAATAGGTTCAACTCCTTCAAACGATCATCACCAGATCCTAGTCTTAGGATATCCTCATGGGAGTTAATTACAAGTTTAGTGTCCAAACCCTCAACATCAATGCAAAATATGTTACCATCAATTGTCCAGACTTTCTTGGTCTTTGCATCTTCCGCATGGTTTTCACTCCCCTTGCTGTGCACGCTGGTTAGATCATCATTGATGTACACATTTCTGTATTTATCCTTACCTTGCAGTTTGTTTTCCTTTCATTAAATTTCCTTTCGTCTTCCTATGCACACACGTCACAACTACAGGCCGGGGGAGTTTGACATTCCCACGTAGACGATGGCAAATGCTGATGTCATCTTTCCTCACTTTCACTCCAATATCATTTGCAAGATTTATAATTTTCTCTTCCAAGTCCTCTCCTTCCCTTTCCTCTATTCCGAAAATCTTTAGATTATCTTTTCGAGAGTATTGCCCCAACCGTTCGGTCTCACTTTTCTGGTGATCTACTTTTCTATGGAAGTTCACCAATCTCCTGCTGGTCTGTGTTTGTGTCTCTGTTGATGTTGACACTCTCTGTATTATCGTTTATGTTGTGGATGTGATAGCGGCAGTGACCATATCCATAAGCTGGATAGCCGCTATCACACCTGTTATAATAGCACTTAGGTTGTCACATGATGATGAAGTTGCGGGAATTATACTATATGCAGCTTGTTTCGCGACCTCAACAACTTTTGGAATTTTCATATGTACAAAACAAAAAATAATGGAATAAACCCTGCCATATTGTCTTTATATATGTGTTTTCTTGTTTCTGTGTGATTTTTGGACCCATCGGTTGTAAATTAATAAGCTGATTGATGATTTTGTAGACAGTGTTAAAATTGTTGATCAATAAAATAGGTTATTGTTTTCCATAATGCACATTATACGTACGTAGGCGGCGCTTGCAGTATAAATTATTAAAAACTACACAGGATGCGTGCCCTGGCGCGATTATACCGTACATGTCAATGCAGTTCCCGAAACCGAGTATCCCCGAAATGGCCATTTGCTAGTAGCCTAGGCCTAGTAGTAGTAGGCCTAGGCTAGTAGGTTTAGTGGTGCGCTTGGTAGCCATGTCATTCAACATTTCAAACGTGGAATATGTAAAAGATGATACTTTTATTTTAATTGGTCAAGCGGTTTTAAAATTAGAGCACTTTGAAGGTACATGTATCTCATTTGTGAACGTTTTATAACAAATTGGTACAAAAGTAACAACATGATGAAAATGTTAATATCTTTTTCACCATCCCAACCGAAGAAGGTACTCATTCAAGTACTCATTCAAATCTTTTCCAAAAATATTATTTAGGTTTTAAAGCCCAAGTTCTACATAATGAAATAAGTACACAACTCTATCTACTTTGAAATGAAGATAAATTTTGCATCAAAAGCATTGGAATATCTGGAATTTCACTTTTGAAATGTAATATATCTCTATATGTATAGGCCGCTACACAGTGAACACTCAATTAGTGATAATTTCTGAAAACATCATATTTTAAAATCCCTTTGAGAAATGATGAGAGCTATATTTTTGGTACAACTGGAAGGTTCTGTATAGATTATCAATGTGATATCGTTATGGCAGATATAGGACACCTGGGGGAAAAAAAAGAAAATTCTGTAAAATATTGCCTTTTTATCTTTTTTCAATTTTTTGAAAAATCAGACCACCACCTTTCAGGATGATATCATATTCATGTGGCACAAATAAAAACCTTTCCAGTGATACCAAACATATAGCCATGGCATGCTCTCATCATTTTTCCTGCCAGTTTGAAAAAAATTGCCCAAAACGAAGTCTCCGAAATTGAGATTACTAAGGAACTGCGTTGAACATATGGGAATTCCAAAAGTTGCTGCAGATTAAGTACCCGAAACACGGTACGTGTATTATATTACTAGTAATACTATACTACGCCCTGGCCTAAGGTTAGGCCTAGGGGCAGTTGCCTGTTTTGGGGGTTGTTTTTTCTTTGTTATTTTCTCTTCGTTTTGGGGTTCTCTGTTCATGGCAGTTACATTTCTATCATCATTGGATACTAACTACTCATTATTTATGTTGGATTTATGGAAGCAATTCATTTGACCAATATTTTATCAGTTACAGTTAACTGGTGATTACATGTCTCATGAAACCGGGTGTGTGTCCTCTATGCTACATGACCTCCAGCTTCCACCACTCAAGGAGAGACGTTATCGAAACCGGTTAATATTTCTTTATAAGATTACAGAGGGGCTTATTCCTGCAATCTCTCCAGAGTAATACCTCACCCCTCGAAGACCGGGACGGAACATACGATCAACCACCTTCTCCGACTTTGTTGCATTCAACATCGTACATCAATTCGCCTGCAACAATCAAAGAGGATTCCAAGTTACTGCTACCAAACATGACCAATACAAATCATCGTTATTCTACAAAACTATCGTAGACTGGAACCACCTTACGAAAAATTATACCCTATTGCACACCGAAGAAACCCACCTGTTTTCGGCGGTAATAACGTGCATATTAATTAGTGGGCGTGGCATATTGCGAAGATATCAGGAAATGGCTCTTTAACACGGTATCTCAATAACTGTAGGTCGGATTCAGTTGATATTTGGTACAGGGCTGCTCTATGGGCCGGTTAGGTAGCCTATTAATTTTGACGATGATAACATGCATACTAATGAATGAGCGGGGCTTATTGCGAAAATCTTAAGAAATGGTTCGTGAGCATGATATCTCAATAACCTGATTCTGAACCTGATAAGTCTGATTCAGTTGATATTGGGTACATGGCTACCCTTGCGGATCGGTTAGGAAGTTTATTGATTTTGACGATGATGCCTCGCATATTAATGAGTGGGCAGGGCTTATTGCTCGCGGACACAGTATCTCAATAACTATAGGTTGTATTGAGTTGATATTTGGTACATGATTGCTCTGCTGGTCTGTTAAGAAGCCTATTGATTTTGACGACGATACATCGTGAGCGGGGCTTTTTGTGTCAAATATTGATATGCTAGAGCCTAGAGGCTATTTTACAATGTACAGGCAAAGCCCAAAATTAAGAAATCATCATGCACTTTGCATAATTCTTGTTATTTCACTATTTAGCATACAGTATACCTGTGTTAGAACTTTTCATGATGGCTATGGTTTATATACAGTGTTAGAAGTTTTCATTATGGATAGTTTATACACAGTTTGTTATATTTATCAATTTCAGAAAGCCTCGGCCAACAAAGATGCCCGTGTACGTTCGGAAAACCTTGTTTTCCATCACCCCTGATGCGTTGAATAACCGGTCTGGAGATGAAGGAGAGGATTTCATCACCGATCCCGACCAACTACTGGACTTTTTGCCCCAGCCCTTCCGCATGGTCAACAAGCTGATAACCTCTGTCTTCGATAAAGCCTGGGAAGAAATTGGGGTTCTACAAAGAATTATAGAGGAGGAGAGTGAACGGATACCAATTCCTGAATACAGCAATGCGGATGTTGTCAACGTAAGTACTAGTTAGTATAGTTTAATATAAAAATATGGTCTGATTTATTCTTATTATGCCCTGGCAATGTTGCATACTGTATGGAGGTTGGTAGTTGGTAGGTAGTAGGGATAGGGGGAGGCCTCGTTTGAGATGGAAGAACTGGTGGGGACGGCGATTGGAGAGGGTCAGGGCGATGAATAGAGGGAGGTGGAGAGCTCTGGTCAATGATGCGGCAGTCGGTTAGTAATGTATTCTTCCCCACCCCTTCTTAGGGATTCAGGAGGTTGAGAGAAATTATTCTGGATAAGCCTACCACTTGTGGTTATATATGGATCTTTCATAAATAAAAGGGCCAGGAAACCTAATCAATCAATCAAATCCATAAATAATGGGGATACCCTAAATTTCAAGTTACAAGCAATTATTTCAGTTGTTGCAGTCACATTATAAAGTAGAGTCTTATTCTTATTAATGCACATACATTACAATAACTAAGCAATCAATTACAAAAGTAAATAAAAAGGGACACTGTGGACCCAAAGTTTATAGCATGCCCATATCAAAAGCTTTGACTGGGCTTTGACTGGTGGCGCCAGCAGGGAGTCCCTGGCACTGCCGTTGACTTTATACCTTGTTGCTTAGGCCAGTTTACTTGATTAATTAATAACTATTATTTGTCACCTTTCTTCGTTTATTAAAAATCTTTTAGCAATATGAAGACATCGCCGGCATGCACGAAAGTCCAGATGGTACAGCACTGTTCATTGGTCTACCGGATCACATGATTGTCCTGGATCCCATAACGTATCAACCAATCGCATCATGGAGATCCGGGAAGCAGGACAGTGAAGGTGTCAACTCTGAAATAGTCAGCATTAGCACTGTCCAAATTGGGGTGCAGGCATGTCTGTTAGTGTCTACTAACAAAGAGGGTATGTATAGATTGGATTATAGCTATTTTGGCTTGGAATCTGTTGATAGCTCTAGGTTAGGATTGTTACTGAGCTTGCTCAAAGAAGGGCTATTAAATTATTTGGTTCCTAAAAACAAACAAACAACCAACCTTAGTTCTCGTATAATCAATGGTTGACATGTATTGCTTACAACTTTCAAACATTGGTGTGTTTGTGGTGATCTTATTAAACGATGTCCGATATATTTTTTTAAAAATTGCTGATGTACGATCTGATGTTATTAAAAAAAATCGTAAAAATCTTTTTTGTTTCTTGTCTTAACAAGAAACCTATGTATAGTCACCCTGCCGTGTGTGTGTGTAATTCCTAGCTCGTGAACACGATAACTCAATAACCGTTAAGTTGATATTTGGTAAAGGGATGCTCTATGGTTCGGTAAGGAAGCCTATTATTTCGGCAATGATCTCATGCATTTTATTTAGTGGGTGGGGCTTATTGCGAAACCGATCTTTCCCAATGCTAGAAATTGGATGATGATAACTAGTGACAACCTGGTACTGCAAAAAATATTTCTGAATCATCGGTCCTTTAGCTTTACAATACAAAGACAATTTTATCAATATAATGAATGAGTAGGTTGTAATTAAATATCCGCAATGCCTGATTATTTTATTTTCAGGAACCTGTCTGCTTCACATTTACTCCAGTCCGTTTCTCCTGTTTGTGAAAGAGTTGGACACTGATATCCCACCGGAGAGCAGAGTTATTGACAGTTCTATCTCGGCAGACGGAGAGTATCTAGTATTATGTATTGAGGGTGAGTTGTTTGAACGTTGTTCAGGATATTTACCATCCAGGGGTCGTATTTTTTGTCCACCGGTTAGGTCAGTGGATAGAGGTAGAGCACTGGGCATGTGATTGCGAGGTCAGAGGTTCGGATGCGGGATGTCGATGACTACAATGACTTTGTAATTTTACATTCCTTTTTAATTGACATATGTACACCAGAGAATACAGTACTTGAATAGCAAAAAGAACTTAAACCCAGAACCCCCTCTAGCTGAATCAGCCCAACCACTACATTCACATCCCATGACCTACGCAACCCGTGATACACACACGCTAACCTAAAACCTCCTTCCTAATTTTTTCTGGCATTAGTGCCAGTATTTGTATTAGTAATTGTTCAAATTCTATAAATTTGACCAAAATTTACAAAATACTTCTAGGTTATAGGGTATCAATAACCACAGGTCGGATTGAGCTGATACTTGTTACAGGGATGCTCTGCGGATTGGTTAGGAAGCCTATTGATCTTGACAACGATACCTCGCATATTAATTAAGTGTGTGTTGCTTATTGCAAAAGTGTCAAGAAATGGCTTGTGAACACGATATCTCAATAACCGTATGTCGGAATGAGTTCATATTTGATTACAGGGATGCTATTCAGGTAGGTCAGTTTGGAAGCGTATTGGTTTTGATGATGATACAGTGTACCTCGCATATTAATGAGTGAGTGGAGCTTATTGCGAGGATCTCAAGAAATAGCCGATGAACACGATATCTCAATAACCACAGGTCGGATTGAGTTGATATTTGGCACAGGGATGCTCTGCGGATCTGTTAGGAAGCCTATTGATTTTGACGACCACTCATATTAATGAGTGGGTGGAGCATTATTTATAAAATATTGGTAGGCTTGAGGCTAGGCTATTTTACAATGTAAAGGCAAAGCCATCACATTTTTGTGGAGATTTGGGAAAAATGATACTCTATAGCCCAGGGAAGAAGCTTATCTGTTTTCGGCAGCGATCATGCATATTAATTATTCAGCTGTGCTTATTGCGAAAATCTAAGTTTTTAAACATGATATCTCAATAACAGTAATTTGGATCGAGTTAATATTTGGTAGCGCGCTGTTTTATCATTTTATGTGTCGGTCAGAAATTCTATTGATTTTGATGATGATTCCTCGGAGGTTCGTATATTAATGAGTGGCCGGGGGTTTCATAAAATACCGATATAGGCTAGGCTATTTTCAATGTACATACGAAGCCTAAAATTGAGACAAGAAAGCACTTTGCATGATTCTTGTATGATACCCTATGGCCCACGGAAGAAACCTTTCGGTTTTCGGACGTAACGGAAATGGCTCGTGAACACGATATTTCAATAACCGTAGGTCGGATTTAGTTGATATTTGGTACATGGATGCCCCACGGGCCGGTTAGGAGGCATATTGCTTTTGACGATGATTCCTTGAATATTAATGAATATGCGGGGCTTATTGCCAAAAATTCAAGATATTGCTCGTGGACACAATATCTCAATAACCGTAGGTTGTATTGAGTTGATATTTGGTACACGATTGCTCTGCTGGTCTGTTAGGAAGCCTATTGATTTTGACGATGATACCTCGCATATTAATGAGTGGGTTGGGCTTTGTTTGTCAAATATTGATATGCTAGAGGCTACGCTATTTTACAATGTACAGGTAAAGCCCAAAATTAAGACCAAAAATCATCATGCACTTTGCATGTTTCTTGTTTTAATTTAGGATCTAAATGTTTAGGGTTTTATCGACTGTTCTGTTTTGAAAATATATTCCTATGACTCTAACTGGTATATCAAAGGCTATCTGACCGGTTAACTCTGATTGTGAACTACACTACATGTTTTAAATATGTTGACAGTTGGATATATGTGATCACAAGATCAGGAATTCAAATACAAGGTTATGAAAAGTTACATTCTATTGGCTCTAACTGGTTTATTAAAGTCCTTTTGGGGGCCTTGGGCAGAACACTGGCATGCCAGTGACAGGGTCCATGGTTATGAATGATTTAATAAAATAAAATTCAGTGGCTCGGATAACCTCTGTGTTAAATAAAATGGCTAGGAACCTATCAGTCGTTATAAAAAAGTTTCCGGAAATCCAAACCTAGTCAATCAATAAAAAAACATTTTTCCTGTAAATTTATATTATTTTGTTCAGAACTTTGTTTGTAACTAACCTCTCTATGGCCAGTTTTATTGTTATATTTTGTTGTTGAAGAAACAAACCTCAGAAGGGAACTTGTATGCTTCAGCTAGTGCTTGAGAATAGAGTATTTTGCAACAGGTAAGATCCATTGAAATCAGATGACAAGGATAAATATAGATCTAGGTTCTTTGTGACTGAAATTGTTAACCTCTACCGCGATTGGAGAGTCGATCTGGTCCCGATCAAATGAAGTGATACCGATATAGAGTTCCAAATTGTTGCTGTCATACATGCTTATAATGCTTCCATGACAGCGTACCGGTTAGCTCAGTTAATAGAGCGTTAGACTTATGATCGTAAGGTCAGTAGTTCAAATTCGGAGTGATGATGATTATATTCCAGTGGCTCTAACTGGTATATCAAATTTAAGGCTTTGGGTGGCTTAAATAACCACTGCATTGAAAAGGGCCAGGAAACCTATTCATTCATTCATGACAGCATGTCTTTTCTTGGTATAAATGTTGTTAAGGGAATTCCTTGCCTTATTTGTTACTTTCCATGATTAATATATGACGGGTGTTATAATTGCAATGAATAATAATTCCAGTATATTTCATGGGATATCCTTTTCCGGCACAATTGCAATGAATACAGTTAGAAACTTCTTAGGAAAGCTTTAGGAATCACACTTACATAATAAGTTAATACGAAGGTAATATGGATTAGTGACTTGTAAAAACTTTATCAGCAACTTTTTATGGGTAACTGGTCTCCCAATGTTTGTAATAAATATTAATTCTTAAGGTGAACTACAATATATATACACGTTTTAAATATGTTTTGCCTACAATCTAGGAAAAGAGGCGGAAACTTCCCTAGAGGTTTACAAGTTGCCACGCGATGGTTGGCTGAGAGATCTTGATGTTGTGAGAAGTGAGCATGACAAACAGCAAGATATGCAGCAGAATGACAGTCAACA